>OZ012709.1:13629333-13779333 GCA_963942595.1 Cylloceria caligata | reverse complement strand
TCGTAGGAGGTGACGATATTACCTGTGCGACCACCATAAAACGCTGCACGAGGGTTCAAACTCTCTGTGGTGCGCCGTGGATGATTTTTTAAAAATTCGTTTACGCGTGGCTCGACTTTGCGGAGTAGATTGAAGTTACACTCCCACATCTCCACCAATTCGTAACCATGCGAACGAATTTTTAAACTCATTGCCACAGTACGCTCATATCGAGTGTCCATACTCTCGTTACCAGCGTGAGACTTTCTCGCGCGATCGTTTGGAAAACACTCACGGCATTCATGCCAGTAACAACCATGGTATTGATAAACAATATGACGATTGTTTACCTCTATATAACCGTCGACACGCGGCCCTTCGGGTAGCTTATGTTCACGGGTGCGACCCGCGTGAATAAGCGTATGACCGAGCTCATGCTCGACCCATAATAGCCAGTCGACGGCCTGCTGTGAGTGATTTTCCACACGCATATAACCACCGGCAGGTATAAGACCAATTGTATCGGGTCTTAGAAAATTACGACGGTACACGACCGAGCAAGCCGATGCTATCGTAGTGGCCTCGGTGAATGGGCATGTATTACCTACGGATAAAAAAATTTTCCGAAATTTAAAGCAAGCTCGACGGAGTATGTCAACATCCATCTTGCAATACTTAAAAATTTCTTTTTCAAAATCAAATGTTACGGCTTTATCGACTTGTTCAGCGTACCATTCGTAAAATTCCGCGCGGTCTGGTTTACTCATTGTGTCGGGCGAGTAATACGTAGCTGCGGGGAGAACACCGTTATAGCCTCGTGCATCTTCAGTGTTGAAGAGGTGCGGGAAATAACTCTTGGCCAGTTGCTCGCTAAACCCAAAGGCTTTGGGTAGTGCACTGAGTCGCATATGAAAATAATTTATGCTGTCTATAAAAGTCGTGCGGCCCACTCGCATTGAAACTATTGAATTACCGGTCAAAATTATACTGGGTGTGGGCATATCCGTGGAACGTTCTACGATACTTCGCAATACAAATTGGCTGTCAAATGCCTTGGCGTTGTGTGCAATACACACTATATTGCGAAATTTCGTAGAAGGTCGCACGGCCAAATCTACAAATTCATCTACTGGATTATTTTTGAATAAAAACTCTCGTACACCGCACCACGAGCAAGTGCTCAAGGGTAGATGCTCTCCCGCTGAAAAACAAAGCTCACACAGCTGTTGCGCTACACAATGAGTTACTACGTGCTCGAACGAGTCGTCTCCCGTATTTGGTGTAATATACGGCTTATCCTGGCGCGTTTCAAAATCGTAAAATATAAATAGCGTTTTAGGGTGTCCCGCGACCGGTTCCAATTCTTTCCGTGGTTTGACAATTTGCATATAGCAGTGATCATTGTAGCCATGTGAACTACGACACAAACGACAAAAAGAGACACCGCATTCGTGAATCTTGTGATGATTACTCATAACTTTATCACAAGATTTACAAAGACGGTAAGTCTCGCAAATAGATTTTTGAAGCTGTTGCACATTATAGCGGCTAACCAATGGTTTTAAATGGTTAGCGAAACACAAGGGGTTGTAGAACATTCGTCCACAATCGTCGCACGACTTCTCGCTATTCACAGCGGTGGGTACTGTTTGACTACTACCTGCCACCAGACCGGGCACGAGCTCTTTATCAGCCGTTGGGGCTAACTCTTTGATACAGGGCGGCACACTAAAGCATCGTGGACACTTACTCGTGCAACGATGCTCGAATTGACGACGGTAAGATGCATTGCACGGTATACAATAATTCTTACCACCTGCTGCGCCCATTAGGTTGATGATTGGCGAATAGTGTTTTAAAATAGTACTATACGCTATATTAACAACCTCAGATGGCCCCTGCATTACGAAAGACGTTTGTCCATCAAAAAGCGGGGGTACACCTGTACCGAGTGACTCCCAATCGTATACCGTGATAGCAATCCTCAAAGGCATGAGGTATCTTTGGAAATTTGTTATTTCCGGAATACCACAGCCTTCTAGAGATATTTGCACACCGGCCAGCTGAACAAGAGATTGCGCTTTTTCACGTTGGTTGCGCGACGCCCCTTGTCGTATACGCGTCAAAGCTACAGTGGTGCCTCGCATAACGAACGCCTCGCACAGCGAACGCTGCACACAACGAACTTCCTTTTCGTTCATTTCACGATTCATACAACGAACTTCGCTTCACACAACGAACTTCGCTTCACACAACGAAGTCGCCCACTTCACACGATCACTGCCGATTTATTGCATCCTTCCGCGCAGGCAGTCGTTAGTCACTGAGCAGTACGCTTAACTTACGCACGTGTCGCAGCAATCGTTCATCATTACAACGAAGTCGCCCGATCTTCTACGATCACTGCCGATTAATTGCATCCTCCCGCGCAGGCAGTCGTTAGACTCGTTAGTCACTGCGTATACGCTTAACTTACGCACGTATCGCAGCAATCGTTCTTCATTACGAATTAAATCGCACACGTATCACGGCAGTCGTCCTTTTAAGATAAACTCAACATTTTTTTTATATGATGGGTTCTAAAAAAAGCAGGAAGGTGATTATTCTTGAAATGAATCCGAATGTTTTGGAAGGAGAAATTTGATATCCTTTTGGCAATACGACTTATACAGAAGGCCTGGGAAGAAGTGTCACAAAGGACCCTCATTTCTGCTTGGAAGATGCTTGTGCCTTCGTGGATTCAGGAAGAAGCAGTAGTTGATGACACAGAAGTGGTGAAGGACATCATCACAGTGGCCCAAAGGTTGGAATTAGAGGTAGAGGAAGAGGATGTAGAGGAGCTTATTGAGGAACACAAAGAAGAGCTGACAACTGAAGAGCTCCAAACACTTCTGGCCCAACAACAGGACAATGCTCAAAGGGAAGCGTCATCTGATAACGAGGAGCAACAATCAAACAATCAACCAATTCCAACTGCTGACATCAAGAACATCCTGGTCAAATGGAAAGCAGTTCAGGAGTTTACCAATGCCCACTATCCGGATTCCGCTGAAGCAAACAGGATCAACGACCTGTACTCCGATACTCTTGTCCGTTATTTCCGGCAGATGTTGAAGAAAAGAGAGAAACAAACGACTTTGGACAGGTTTTTCACTGCACCATCGGCCGAAAAGCGGAAAATGGATGAAGATGTGCAAGATTCGATTATTTCTTAAAATTAAAAAATGTGTGTTTTTTTCATTATGTTTTTAGATGTATCTAAATAAAAATAATAACAAAAAATTTATCTTTTTTTTATGTCATCTTACCATATTTTATGCTACAGAACGAATTATTTTTTTTAACATGTATTGTTATGGGAAAACGCGTTTCACATAACGAACTCTTCGCATAACGAACTTGCTCCTGGAACGAATTAAGTTCGTTGTGTGAGGCACCACTGTATTTGCGAGTCTTTGCTACGTTCGCGTTTATGTACGTTGTTTGCAAGAGCTACAACGATCGAGCGAGGAAAACACAAATTATCACCGTTTTGTATTATACAAACCACGGATCGGCTCTTCACCATTGACACACGGAGCCCCTGACCAGTAGGCACCGCTACGTACGTAACGGTGAATCGCAACGTGTCAGAGGCCGCAAGAACCCTCGAGCTCTGATTCACGGCACACATCAAAGCCCATAGGGCTTCATCAGTGAACCGTGAAATAGGCCTCAATGATATGCCCGCTCTACCGTCTGCCATCCCGTCAGTGACAAAACCCACACCTATTAAATCCGTGTCATCGCGATCCTTTACGAAATAATCGTGAATATCTCGGATGGAGTTACGAATCCACGTGACCGGATTTATAGATACGGGTGGTTGTACTAACGCTAGATTGATCTGTCGCGCTGAAACCCCGAAACGCCGTAAATATTTATATTGTTCTGCGCCCGCGAGAACAAAACGATTTCCCGGCGGTAAAATATCGTCCGTATCGTCGATGCTAACCGCGGTGTCTCGGATCTCGGTACCCTGGCTATGATTTCGAATATTAACTACGCCTGCTACGCGATTAACGTTATTACCCCCGGCACCAGTTAAACCCCTACCTATTTGATTTTTGGGACATACCTTGAGCGAAGACGATGCTGATGATGCTGTAAAGGCTGGGGGCGCTGACGATGACATTGATTCCTCTTCATCCGACGACGACGATGATGATGATGATGATGATGATGATGATGGTGACGACGACGACGACGACGACGACGACGACGACGACGAAGAGGACACGGTTGAAGCCAGTGACGGTATTGGTGACAAGAGCGGAGGCCAGTGAGCTATAAAATATCCAGATTTAAGGATTTATTTTACGCTCACTCTTCAGGGGGCCCAAGCCATGCCTCGTACATCCGCACAGCAACAAGGTCATCGTCCTCGTCGCAGAAGTCGGAGTCATCCCCGACCGTACCATCCGCGTGATAGTAAGGTATCACGCGGGTTCGAATAAGCACCGCCTCTTCGTCCAGGTCAATACCTTGCTCCTGAGGCGGTCGTGACTCGGGGCTATCGGGGATATCCGCGACCTCGCGTACGACAACATGTGCAACATCTTGCGGTTCATCGTCTATTAGAAAATGAATTTTATTAATTCATTTTCATAAAATAATCTAATAGTAAATATTTTAAATTATTTTTACGTACCATCATACGAGTCATCAGCGGACTCTGTAGTTGCCTCGTCTATATTTAAAGGCCTCTGCGCAACCATCACTGGTTCCTCGTCTTCCTCTATCCCCGGCTGCTCAGGATCCGGGCTAGCCGGACTGTCGGGGACATCATCGTCGATGGAGCCGTCGTCGTCTTCCTCATCCTCCTCCTCCATGGCCTCATCATCGGCGTGGTTGTCGTTATCATCATCATCGTTGAAAAACATATGAACCTCGTCACCGTCGTCTGCCGACACGCCTGACATTGAGGCGTTGTCGTCATCGTCGGGGCTGGGTGAAGCCGTGCACGACGACGGTGACCCCAAGCATGAGTCGGCACTAGGAGGTCCGGCGTCGTTTTCGCTGCTGCTGCTCGATGCAAGTAGCGAGCGTATAGCTGTAAGGGAAAATAAAAATTTATCATTTCTTTAAAGAAAAACATTTTGTTTTTCACTCTATTGTTTTTTATTTTTAATTTAGCTAAAATATTTTTATTATTTTTCAAAAATTCAATAAAATACATTGCCAGCGTTAACGAGTCTACGAAGCAAGTTTAACTGTGATTGATTGATTAACGGAAAGTGTATTAATTTTTGCGAGATAGAGTGAAAGTGGATTAAAAATTAATTCATTTTTCGTCAACCAATCAATCACAGTTAAACTTGGTTCATACCCTCACTGGTGTCGATAATGTATTTTATTAAATTATTGGAAAAATAATACAAAAATTTTAAATAAAAATTATTTTTACGGTTTTAAAAAATTAAACCACTTTCAGTCAAGTAAACAAGTAAAAACTATAATACAATTTTAAATAATAAACAATATTTTTCGAGATTAAAAAAGTAAAATACAAAAGAGCAAATAACAAAAAGACGATAAAAACTCCAAATTTTGTACACAAATACTCTATGACTGAACACTGTAAGAGGGGGGTGATTTTACATGTGTCAGTTTCTTAAAATAAATAAGCGAGTAAAAATGAAAATGTATCGTCTTTAAAGAAAAACGTTTTGTTTGTATTAAAATTTGTTAATTACCAAAATTTTTTACTATCAGGAGTACAAATTGAAAATGCGGGATTTTTTTCTATTTTTGAACGTTTATTCTGAAAAAATGGTAACAAATGAATTATTCAAAGTATTGTCCATCGCTAGCCACAACTTTTTCCCATCTTTCTGGCAATTTACGGATACCGTCGCGAAAAAATTCGGCCGGCTTGGCTGCTATCCAGTCATCGACCCATTTTTGGGCTTCTTCGTAAGAATGGAAGCGCTGGTCAGCTAGGCCATGTGTCATCGATCGGAAAAGGTGGTAATCGGAAGGAGCAATATCTGGGCTATACGGCGGGTGGGGTAAGACTTCCCATTTCAGCGTTTGTAGGTATGTTTTGACCGGCGCTGCAACATGTGGCCGAGCGTTGTCATGTTGCAAAATTACTTTGTCGTGTCTTTGCTCGTATTGTGGCCGTTTTTCTTTGAGTGCGCGGCTCAAACGCATCAATTGAGTTCGGTATAGTGCTCCTGTGATGGTTTCGTTCGATTTCAATAGCTCATAATACACCACACCCAGCTGGTCCCACCAAATACAGAGCATGAGCTTGGCGCCGTGAATATTTGGTTTGGCCGTCGATGATGATGCATGGCCGGGGTAACCATATGATTTTTTGCGCTTCGGGTTATCGTAATGGATCCACTTTTCATCACCAGTGACAATGCGATGCAAAAAACCCTTCCGTTTTTGCCGTTCGAGCAGCAGTTCGCATGCAAAAAAACGGCGCTCGACGTCTCTCGGCTTCAGCTCATACGGCACCCAATGTCCTTGCTTCTGGATCATTCCGAGGGCTTTTATACGATGGGAAATGGCTTGTTGTGTCACTCCCAATGAATCTGCGAGCTCTTGTTGAGTTTGACACGAGTCTTCATTGAGTATTGCCTCCAATTCAGCATTCTCAAACTTTTTCACTTGGCCCGGCCGCTCTTTGTCCTCAACGTCAAAATCACCACTTCTAAACCGCACAAACCATCTCTCGCACGTTGAAACCGATGGAACATGACTCGGATAAGCCTCGGAGACCAATCGATGTGCTTCAGCAGCACTTTTCTTCAAATTAAAGAAGTAAATTAAAACTTCCCGCAAATGCTGTTTTGTTGGCACGAAACTCGACATATTGAGAGCTCAAAAAAACTATGAATTTGACACTGCGACAAATTGACACATACTGAAAATTAAAGCTATAAGACGTAGCTTTGACATGAACATAGTCACAGTACTGCCTGATGCGTATAGCGTTAGTAACGCCATCTGTTATCAAACCCGCATTTTCAATTTGTACCCCTGATATTTTTCAAGAATAGAATAAACGCATTACCGAGACCACCGAGTTTAACGAACCAAGTTTTACATTGATTGATGAAAAGTGTATTAATTTTCGCGTAACAAAGCGAAAGTGGATTAAAAATCAAGCCACTTTTCATCATCCAGTTAAAATAAAACTTGGTTCTCGACGATATGACGCTCATAATGTATTTTTTTATTACATTTTTGACAACAATAATAAAATTATAAAAAATTAGTTTTTATATTATACTCTTTCAATCATTTTAAGATTGATAAATATTTAAATAATAAAAATTATTTCAATGAAATAAAAAATACAAAATGAAAGTAAAAAGAACACATTACAAAACTTTTTTCTTTTAAGACGACAAATAATAAAAAAAAATTTTCAAATTGTTTCGACTTACCATGTCGATTTTCAGCGTGCATAATCAACTCGTTCAGGGGCCCATGTAACAGTCCACCGTGATCGGTAAGATGCTGGATCACATATTGCTGCACAAAAGCGGGTGCTTGCCGTAACGGACAACTCACATAAGCATCGGTAATCGAGTCTGCATCACCACTCAGCAACACTGCACTAAACTCCGCGCGGAGACGTTGGAACGTAAAGTTCGCGATATTCACGAACCAACGCCGTGTAAAGCGCCGCACCAATCGCGGTTCCCGACGTATGAACACGCGAGCCGTTGCGCGCACTACGGCCAGAAGGACACGTCTACGTGAATCCATTTTTTTTAAAACGCGAAATAACGATGCTACACTGACAGGATGCTAGTTGTAGAATGTTTAAACGTTGAATAATACGAGAACTACCGTTTCACGCAATTTTATACCTAAACTCGAATACCCCCACTACCCTCTATATATTTCGACTTCACCATAAATTCAGAAATCAAGGAGAATTTTGAATGATAACAACCTTGAGTCCCTGTACAGTGACAGAGTGTCTTCACAAGGGGTTGAGGGCTACACACAGTCGTGCACTATTTCTTAAAGATAATTTATTTCGCACTACCTCTTTGGAAATGCTGTCAACATGAATCCATGCACGCCTACCGTTTTCTCTAGAAAGCTGCATTGTCTAAACAGACATTCTTACAACGATAACGCTGCTTCAGTGTCAACTAACGTAGGCGCCTACTATTTCTTAAAGATGATTTAATTCGTATTAGCACTTTGTTTAGAGTGTAAACATGAAGCGCTACACTCCACCCGTTTTTCTAAGAGAGCTGTATTGTCTGAAACAGACATCCTTAATTTACATTTATATATGCACTTTTGGTATCTATTTACAATACGGTAATACGAAACGTCTGCCGTTTTTATACTAGCCTGCATTGACAAAGTAGACAGGCTCCATTTATATATATACATCTGTAACACGTGTATACACAAGACAATAAACGCAAATTCTGCGACAGCTTTTCCATCAGGGTCTGTGTATTTGCAAACAAACAAAAAAATACTCAACATTCACATAAACGCTTGTGAACTAGCTTATTTTACATAATTATATTCAGTATAAATTCTTATAATAAATTCATTTTCAAAAATATGTTACGAGAAATTTTTCGTTCTCGCTACTCTCTTTACATTTAATTGTATTCATATTTACTTATTCAAAAATGGTATACCCGGGCAAACGTTTCATTATCAATCAACCCTTACACTGCTACGCCAATGATAATTATCAGCCTTTGGTGGAAAACTGAAAACCCCACCGAGCGCCGTAATAAATTATGTTCCAATGGACAGACGCTAGCTATTGAATTTGTATATGGTCAATATACAATACGGCACCTGTTTATACATATTTACAATCGGTCGTACTGACGGCGTTGACCCTCGAGGTGGTCATAGATACTTTCTCGTACAGGTAGACGCACAATATGAAAATTCGTATATTTATTCGTATACGTATAACGTTCAAGTGTTTTCCATCTACCGTAGACTCATTTAAAATGCAAAATTCTTTCGACTATTACTGAAACGTAACTACATAAGGCCAGAGGGGGGTTTGCTATAATGTTTCAAATTTTACGCTATGAAATATCTATTTGTGATGAAATAAACAATTTTTACACTACAATAATTTGTAGTATACAGAAGTATAACTTCTCTCTCTATATGCTCTACTAAGGTTACGTTGGTGGGGGTAAACGCTCGCCCCCACCATTCCAACATATGAGGCGATTCACACCCGTCTATAAAAACATTTGTAAAGAGGATCGGGTGGCAGTCCACCCCGTGACAAGCTACGAAATACAGTTATCGTAGCTTCGTTTCCCTCATTATTTATTCATTTTTCCGTGTCGCTCTGTTGTATTTTTCTATCAACCATGGAAAATTTGGAAGCACCATTGTTGCTTGCTACAACATACAATTTGAACTACTCGGAAACAAAGAGGATAACTGTGGGTCTTCAGGTACGCGCAAGCGGTGACGTTACGCCGGTCGTTAAGCTGCAGCATAATAACTCGTCGGGTGGTATTACCTTTGAATCTACAAAGTGGTGTAAACTACAAGATGCCTTGACCGAGATAGCATCATATTTCGGGGCCTGTACGAATTATGGCTGGAAAGCTGATCAACGCATCCGTAAAACACTCAACATCGATGACTGTGAGATTCACTTTGCGTCCTCGTTTGGCTCAAAATCCATTGTTTTCGACCAAGCCAAGGACAATGTGATCGCCGTGGACGTCAACCCTAACGATGAAAATACACAGCTGGAAGCACCACCACCACAGAAGAAGAAGAAGAAAAACATCTATTCACCGAGTATAGTTATGCAAAAGAAATCTTTTGACGGACTATGCATCGTAACACCGTGTGTCGATGAGCGCTTCAGACGGCTCCAGCGTTACGTCGTTTATGTGAAAAACTGTATCGATGTTCTGTGTGCTGAATTAGTTCTACATATTCCCGCTAAAGAACTAATCGAGAATGTGGACCAAGTGCGTATTAAAACTCTTTTAACACAGAATAGCTCTAATCTGTGTGAAGCTGTACGTCATCGAGTGGATCCCTCATTCCTTGAACATTTCGATATATTGTTCCTTGAGTTGCAGATATTTTGTGTACCGTTTATAACACAGGAGGTGAAAAAATTAATCACAGACATTTCTCTGGTGGCTTCAAAACCGTTTGAAGAAGAATGATCGGAGAACGATTGCCCTCGGTCGCGCAAGAATTAATTTTTCATAATTCACGCGATAACACATGATTATAATGATAATAATTAATTTTACCAGTTGTAGATGTTAAGATAATTATTGCGTTACTTTTCTTAAATACACACGTGACTCGTCGTCGTCGATAGCCCTTCCCACCCATGTCTCGCCTCAGTATAAATTGAAATTATTAATATTTTTATGTATAATACTCTCTCTCTCTCTCTCTCTCTCTCTCTCTACAATAAAGAAACATGTATGGTATTTAAACGTGTTTTTTACTCAGCATCATCAGCATTAATAGTTGCTTTGAAAAATTTATTTAAAAATGTACCGCAAATAGTGATAAACGAAAAACACAATCTTCTGAATACACATGCGCTTTAAAAAGCTAAATTGTGCGCATGTGCCGCGGTGACACACGCTCGCTCATAAGCTTATGACCAGGCGAGTGTGTATCTGTATAAGCTGAACCGTGCCCGCGTACACGTCTGATAAGCTAATAACGACGTGTGGGTACGCGCCGCCGCCGCCGCCGCCGCCGCCGCCGCCGCCGCCGCCGCCCGGCTGAGTAACACGCTTATTGTGCACTTGGTGTATGCGATTTTGCATCTCGTTGCTCTACGATATTCACCGTCATCATCATCAATAGTATCGTGGATTTGTCACGCTTTATAAGTAAAAATAATAATGGATGTACGCGGGAATTATCCGTGGACGTCGCTTATTTGTGGCCCCACTGGATGTGGGAAAACAGTTTTTGTGAAAAAATTTCTAAAGTTTCTCAATTCAATGAGTGACGTTGAATTTGACCGTATTATATTTTATTATGGAGATACTCTCGATTCTGATATCGCTGCTCTGAATAACACATGTGAACAACAACAACCGTCGTCGTTAATTACTAAGACCGGGAGTAATAAAAAATCCAAAACCCCAAAAATTGAATTTAACGAGGGTCTACCGCAACAGGAGGATTATTCGAGCGACAATAACTTGAAAAAATTGGTTATTATCGATGATTTAATGCGCGAATCCTCAAATAATACCATTGTCGACCTTTTCACAAAAGGCAGCCATCATAAAAATATTAGTGTGATTTTTATCACACAAAATATTTTCCATCAGGGACACGGACAACGTGATATATCATTAAACGCCAATTATATGGTGATATTTAAAAATCCACGTGATCGAGCACAAATTACACATCTAGCGAGACAAGTATACCCCGAGAATCCACGATTTCTAACCGAGTCATATTACGATGCTACCGCACAGCCACACGGTTATCTACTCTTGGATCTTAAACAATCGACACCCGATTATTGTCGATGTCGTACAATGATATTTCCCGATGATCCACGAATGCTGGTCTACATGCCGAAAAACACTCGTCAACGTATTTAATTGGAAGCACAAGTAGACACCACATCAGTCGCTAATGGATATGAGTCGTGTACGCATCACGCATCATAATACATCTGCTGTGAAACTGTAATAATGAGGGATAGCACCAGCGCGAAGAAAAAGAAGAAGAAAAATACACATTACATTCCATTCGATGAACGTTGTATAGCTCTACTTAACGCTATTTGTCATTCGAATAAAAAACAGCGGAAATCAATATTGCGTAATGCTGATAAGCCTCTAATCAATTGTATCTGTGAATGCGCGTTAAACATTTTACAAGGAGTTGTTTGTGTCAAGTCAAGTGTTAAAAAACGTTTAAAAAAATATAAAAATATACTTCGACAGCTTGTCTCAGGATGTGTGACAAAACAACGTGGTGGTGGTGGTGGAGGTGTTTGTACAGTCGCTCGTAAGCAACGGAAATATAATTGGAGAGCGAAGAAACGCTTTATAATTCAAAAAGGGTGTGGTGCTTTTTTACCACTTTTACTGGCGCCCATAATCACAACTTTATTTAGTAAATTGTTCAGTGGTAGTGACGATTGACAAAACAATACTGTGTTAAGGATAAAAATTCATGCTCGTAAATGGAGCATGCGAAAAAAATGTTTTTAGTGCCAATGTCCGAGGTAAAGGACGAAAATAGTGATGCAGACGGTCGTTACGAGGAAATACCTATGGTCGGTTCTGGGAATAATCATGCACCAGCGGCAAACGAGAAAACAGTACAGACCCAGGGTGATCCTGTTTCAAGACTAGACACTGAGCTATACAAAATTTTAAAATCAAACAAGTATGGTAAAGACGACGCTAGTAAATGGAAAGAGTATTTACAAGTACTGCAGCGTTACCTATATCTCGTTGGTACGAAAAATACATTGTTTTCACCAGCACTACCCGAAACATCGTCTGAGATAGATAATGCAGAAGCCACGAGCGATGCTGACATCGTTAATAGCGTTCCAAATATGTATAAATGCCGAGCGACTGCGTTATTAAAGTTTCTACGCAAACCCACGAGTGATGAATCAAAAAGCATAAGATGGGATAAAAAAGGATGTGTAACAATAGACAGTATCCTCATTCCAAATTCTAATATTGTCGACCTTATAAACGATGCAGTACGAGGTAGAAAAAACTTTAAAGCAACAGGCAGACACGAGTTTATCGTTAGTCTACGCACAAAGAGCGTTCCGCGTGAATTTATAGGCAACAGTAGATTGTGGGATTTAGGCGTATCTAGAGGCACTAAGCGACCAAGAAAAGATGTTCACATGATGCAACATAACGACTCGCATTCTATGAATGTGGATGCGATTGGCGATAATTCCAACGATGACTACGACGACAACGACGATACACACCCTGGGAATACTTCTTCAAAACGTCGGAAAACAAAAGTAATAAAAGTATTTGAAAAGTGGATAAAGATTTAGAACAAGCTGTACAACGAGCGGTGAAAGATGGCTTTCGAAAAAGTGTACTACGATCCTTCGCATCCAGCTGGATACGCTGGTGCGCGACGTTTAATCAGTAGCAAAAATAAAGCAGACACCGTATATGACTGGCTCACTCAACAGGATAGTTATACCATTCATAGACCCGTGCACCGTGTCTTTCCACGACTGTATTACAATGTTACAAATATTGACGATGTCTGGGAGGCCGATCTCGTGGATCTACGTTCATTGAGTAGCTATAACGACAACGTCTCCTATCTGCTTATGGTAATTGACGTTGTCAGCAAATATGCCTGGGTCGAACCCTTGCAGGACAAAACGGTGCGCGAAGTAACAAAGGCATTTAAACGTATTCTCGACCGTAACGATGGTCGTACACCTGTTTCACTACAAACCGACCGTGGAAAAGAATTCCTCGGTGGTCAACTTCAAAAATTTCTCAAAGATGAAAACATACAATTCCGTGTTGCTCGTAATCCTGATGTAAAAGCCTCGATTGTCGAGCGTTCTAATCGCACTCTCAAGGAACGGATGTGGCGCTACTTCACACATCGTAATACTCATCGTTACATCGATATACTACAACAATTGGTTTATGCGTACAATCATGCTGTACACTCGAGCATTAAAATGCAACCGGCCGCTGTAACGCTATATAATGCCGATACAGCGGTGCGCAATATGACAATTAGCGCGATAAAGCGACGTGAAAAGAGACGTTTCACAACGTATAAATACAAACCCGGTGATTACGTTCGAATCAGTAGAACTAAAGGCACCTTCGAAAAAGGTTACGAGAAAAATTGGAGTGAAGAAATTTTTCGTATCAAAAAAGTTTTACATAGACAGGGCTTGTATGTGTATGCGTTGTGCGATCTCGAAGACGAAACGATCGATGGTTTCTTTTACCCCGAAGAATTAACGAGCGTTCATGAGAAGCGTATGGAGAAGAATAAAGAATTCAAGATTGATCAAGTTTTACGGACAAAAGGACACGGTGCGAAAAAACAAATTTTCGTAAGTTGGGTGGGATATCCGGCGAAATTTAACTCGTGGATACCAGCGTCAAGCGTTCACGGTCTCGAATAAACGAAATTTTGTCCAAACGATGCATGACGAGGATAATTTTTTTCTTGTTCTACCGAGCAACAGCAGTATGAAGTATTTTCCCGAAAATACAACAACACATTTTATAACTCAATTGCCTCGTGAAATATCGTTAAAGGGTCGCTGGGTTGTGGGCTTATCGGAAATTCATATACCCTGTACAATGACGCATTTACAAGAAGCAGATACGATAATCGGTTGGATGGCTTGTGAGAATAAAGAAGTTACTACAAACCGAATACCTCGAGGTTTGTACAAAAATCACGAAGAAATTGTGGCGAATATCAATGATTTAACGGGGCTACGAGAAGCAGGCATAAAAATTGTAAATGTTGAAAAGGCTAAAGGGTTCGTTGCCCTCGAGTCTGAGGTAACAGAGTCGTGCCCTGAACCTCTAGGCTACCCTGGAGTATTACGAATGAGTGGTAAAATAGCACGTATATTTGGGCTTTGAGAAACACGAAGAACTGCTGCTTGACCGAGAAACCCCAGGGGGTCTTTACCTGCAGCTTATGCGAGGCGTTCCACGCGTAGGACGAGTACCCGCGTGTATAAATAGGGCTCTGCCCGATCAGCTTTTTGTCTACAGCGATATTTGTGTACCGTATACAGTAGGTGATACACAGACAGCACTACTCAGGATTGTAAATTTAAATACAAAAAACTACACGTATGGTACAACGCAAGTAAAATGTTTCTCATCGTCAAATTACATAGGTTTACTCAACAATTGCTTCAGAACGATCGAGGTGGATATAAGAGATCATCTGGGTAATCCTATTGCATTCGAGTATGGAACGTTAACACTCACACTTCATTTCAAGCGACTCAATTAGACAATATGTGTGCTCATTATACGACGTATTATGAGAATCAAATAGGTGGCGGAGGTGGTTATATAGGTAACGTGTTTGCGGGTTCCCCACATCAACGCGGTCACGGGATCGGTAGTTTTCTCGGTGGTCTATTTCGGAGTGTTTTACCACTGTTGACCAGAGGTTTTAAAGCTATAGGGAAAGAAGCCATTCGCACGGGTTTACACGTTATCGAGGATGTGAGCGGTCGCAAAATGCCATTCAAGGAGTCATTGCGTCGACGCGCAGCCGAATCTGGAGATAATTTACAACGAAAAGCCAATGAAAAAATCTCTCTTCTCATGAATGGTTCAGGATATAATGCTGTGAGTACCGCTCGCATGATACAGTCGTTATCGGGACGCGTGCCTAAGAGGACGAGGAAAAGGCGTACTGGTATTTCGAAAAAATCGTTAGGAATAAAGAAGAAGAAGAAAAAGTCTGCACGACGTAGACGCATTGCAGCAGGGAAACATCGTGGTGTCGCAAAGAATAAAAAGAAAAGGATAACAAAGAGAAAGAGACGAGGTATCGAAAGTAGTAGACGCAAACGAGCAAAGACCAACGATATTTTTGGAGGTGTTTAACAATGTCGTTCTTACACTCACACTCCTCCGAGTGTATGAAGTCGGAGCTCGACTTATTTACTATACCTCTAACGCAGACGGCTATAGAAGCATCACAATGGATACACTACAAGCCTGTGTCGTCCCTGACGGACGACGGGCCCCTGGAATTTGTCATACCTGGCCACGGTGAAGAATACCTGGACCTAGCTCATACAATGATTATTGTAAATGTTAGGGTTATTCCAACAGCTGAATCACAGTACAACGTAGCACCTGTTAATAACTTTCTGCATAGCCTTTTCAATCAGGTGGATGTATATTTTAACCAGAAACTCGTGGCGCCGCCAAACAATGCATACCCCTACAGAGCATATATTGAGACGTTACTCAATTATGGACCGGCTGCTAAAAATTCTCACTTAACGACCGCGCTATGGTACGCTGACACGCCCGGTACGTTTGACAGTCTACCAGGTGCATCGAATAGTCCTAATATCGGTCTGAATAATCGTGAAAAGTACATAAAGAATGGCCGGACTTTAGATATGATTGGACATTTGCATTGCGATGTTTTTAATCAGGATAAATTTCTGCTGAACGGTGTGGAAGTACGGTTACGGCTTGTACGCTCAAAAGACGATTTTTGTCTTATGGAGACTCCTACGGCCGGTGTGACACATAAACTACATATCACCGAGGCTACATTACTCGTCCGTCGAGCAAGAATCGCACCAGGCGTGCTGATAGCTCACGCCAAAATGCTTGCAAAAACAACCGCCAAGTATCCTATAACAAGGGTTGAGGTTAAAGCTTTTACGATGCATAGCGATATCATTGGCGATACTCTGGATAACGTTATTCTAGGCCAATTACCTAAACGAATAATTCTTGGTTTTGTGAATAATCGAGCATTCAATGGCAGTACAACGTTAAATCCGTTTAACTTTAATAATCATTCGATAAATTTCCTCTCTCTGTATGTCGATGGTCAACAAATACCGAGCAAGCCTCTTCAACCGGTGTTTGATGGTAACGAAAAGTGGATAGACAGTTATCACACGCTCTTTAGCGGTACAGGTATACACTTTCAGAATGAGGGTCTAGATATTACCAGGAGCGACTATCCCAAAGGCTACTGTCTGTATGTCTTTGATTTGACACCGGACTTATCAGCAAGTTGCTTCGGTCACTGGAATCTCGTAAGACACGGTAGTGTAAGGATCGAAGTACGCTTTGCAACGGCTCTGACATCTACATTAAATTGTGTGGTATACGCCGAGTATGATAATGTAATAGAGATACATTCCACACGCCAGGTCATTACAGATTTTAGTGCGTGAGAGGGGGCGCCACACACGACACTGTAATATTTAAACTCGTCTACGCAACCACACCTGGTATCAGTCTACATCAAACCCTCATAATGGACGTTATAGTGGATATTCAAGCGCTCTACGATGCAAACAACCGTTTTCTACCAAAGGAGATTGCTGTGACGACTCTTCAGGAAGAACATTATGGTCATTGGCTTGTCGAACCACCATATGACTTTGGTGAACTACCAAGGAGTATACGCGCGAGCAACAATAAACTAACGTGTTTCCATCATGGATTGGAATGGCTTGACGGTGATACACCGTTGAAAAAAATCTACACCAATCTACGCTTACTGTGTCGTTATGCCTTGCGTATTTACACAAGAGGCTTGCAAAAAGCCGAGCTTTTACGTGACGTTCTGGGGCGCGAAATCATCAATCTGGAAGAATACGAGGGTCCATCGTTAAAAAATATGCCAATCAACAACGTTTACTGTATTCATCATGGTATTTCGAAAGAAGACGATGTAGAATGTGCTCTAAATAACGTGGCAAAAATACGTTCGTGGCTCCTGTTTAAAGAGCTCGACGCGGTTAGTCACATTTATTCACAACCTGTCGATAAAACAACACCTATTAAAAATCAACAAAGCCAACCGAACAACGAGACATCAAATGAGGAAAATACTCGAGATATATCACAAAGCGTAGAGTATATATTCAACGATATTACACTATCGTGCAACAGTGATGAGTCGGCGCTGCGAGGAGGAACTGTACCGGCTAACGATGAAATAACTGTACTTTTCCGCAACAGAGAAAAACAAGTAATCTCACCGAGTGCTAAACAACCATCACCGCCCCCACGTAACAAACACCTGCCAGAGCAACCACCACCAGCGCGCAACAATCATTATCATCAGCAGAGACAGCGTCAATCACACTCTAAGCGTCACCACCAGTTGTGTAAACAGCATGAACAGCCTACAGATATTAGACGCTCTACAACGAATATCTGCTCAGACGAAAGGAGTATTTCCGGCCGATCGCATCCCGAGTCGCTGGTCTAGACCCGCAGCATTGGTTCTAAACACAGACGAGCATAATCTACCTGGGCGGCACTGGGTTGCCACTTACGTTGATAACAATGGACATGGAATCTTTGTCGATAGTTATGGATTGCCCCCACTCATTAACCAACACCATAACCGTCTACGCAGAAACTGTCGAAGCTACGAGTGGAACACGCAACCCCTTCAATCACTCAAGTCTAAAGTATGCGGTGAATACTGTATTATGTTTCTTGATTGTATGGCTCGTGGTTATACTCTGGATAATTTTCATAAGAATTTTACGACTGACAGAGTGAAGAACGATCGCATAGCTGCACAATACTACAAACGCGTAAAATATTTAAATCGCAGAAAGAAACGTGTGAAAAATGTAAAACACAATAATATTAAGGGCTACGGTTGTAATAAAAACACATGTATACAAACTTGTACAGATCGATTTGGATGCTACTTGTGAATTACTATGAATAAATTCGAAACTTTTGAATTTCCTGTCTTATTATTCGAAAGTACTCCCACCATACACATTTTCATATTTAACTATGCTGGCCATTGACGCGAGATGTATATATCTAATGGTAACAGCTGTGAAAAAACTTAGTTCAAAAGGAAACGTCGTTGTAAAAGTATCTTTGCCTCTCTTTCCAACCACAATGGATGCTATTGACAGTATACTCGTGATCGACTGCTGCAAGGATCCCCGAGACTTCACCAAAGCTGAGCTCGCGTACATACCGAAACCACTGCTGCTGAAACATTGGGGCGAAAAAATAGAAATTCTGTATGACAAACTACCGGAACATCTGAAGGTTGACCGTGAGGTCTCGTCGTACATGCCGTGCTATCAACATCTCATCAAACCGGATACAAAAACACAAATTGACGGTCGACCACCAGGTCGCCGTGACTGCCACGGATGCCATTGAAAATTACGGATGAACAATACATGTTTGTTGGACGAGAATGGTAAAATAAAACAGTTTTTTATGAAACTAAAAATAACGAGTATTTTCATTTACCGTTGTTGTAAATAGTCGTTTTAATTATTACATTTTTTAATTAACAAAAATTTAAAAAAAAAGCTACGTGAAGGGGTCTCGGTTATCGACGACTGGGGGGGAAACCAAATGATGGTGGGGTGCAGAATATCATTTACCGCGAGACCCAATCTTCTTATCTTCTGTAAGTCCCAAATTAGCTGTAGCGATGACCGGCTACATACCGACGGTCGACAACTGATCCGCTTTACCGATCACCGATACATTTTCTGCTAGACCGACTGTCAACATTCAATCTTCTTTACCATCAGTCAGTAACACGATCACCGACTGTAGATGACGTATCGGTAATTAATTTTCTGCTGGACCGGCTGTCAACATTCAATCTTTTTTACCGACGATCGGTAACACGGTTACCGATAGTAGATGGCGTATCGGTAATTTTTCTGCTAGACCGGCTGCCAACATTCTATCTTCTTTACCATCAGTCGGTAACACGATCACCGACTGTAGATGACGCATCGGTAATTTTCTGCCTGACCGACTGCCGACATCTAATCTTCTTTACCATCAGTCGGTAACACATTTACCGACATAAGATGGCGCATCGGCAATTAAGTACGAGTCAAAATCTGGCAGATGGCGCTGCGACGCTGCACCAATCAGAACACCAGGATAGGTGGACTGGGGGTGGGGACTGGTGGGGACCAATCAGGGATGGGGGCAGGGGCGGTGGGGGGTTGTGGGGGGGAGGGGGCAATCAGGAACGGGGGTGGGGGAGTGGGGGTAGACACGCCCCCTGGAACAACTAATGAGGAAGCAGCAGGGGAGGGGTAGTAGTGGGGAGGGGGCGGGGCTTGTCTAGACACTCCCCTGGCGCCAGACGGCCACGCCCTGTCTTTCTATAACGGGCCCTTTCTACTTGCGTCAGCTTTACAGGAGTTGCGCAGAGACTCACCAGTGCCTCAGCTTTACAAAAGTTTCAGTTTGCAATGAATGATTGGTTGAAGAAGTCATTGGTTAGTAATATTACTTGTGAGATTGCATCGACTGACAAGATCAGAAGTGGCAACTCATGTAAATCTTCTTAATTTGTACATTTATCAGTGTTAATCACAAGTTGAACTAATTTGATGTACTCATCTGAAATGTAATTTAAATTCTTGATCAAAAAATCTGGGAATCGTTCTGTTGACGTAATTTTCAATGCGAGGTCTGCACTCCAATCTTCCTCATTTCTTCCTTCACACAAGAATCATGTTGTTCTATTCTATTTTCTGTATCACTGTCGTCACTTTCGTCAATTGCAGAAAATGCTTAAAGTGCAACTACCTTCTCGAGTTGATAGGTCATGATAATTTGTAAGGTTATGTCGAACGAGTAAGCACGCTCACACGTGGTCCGAATTACTAGAACTGCGAACAGACGTTAGCACGCTCATTGAATCGGTCCGCACGTTACCAGTTTGTGCATCGTAAACGCTGTGAGTGCGATTCGGACCGCACCGTTAATATGCTATATGCGCAGTGAGCGCGATTCGGACCGTAGCCCGGTCTTTCACATTCGAGATACACCTACGTAAAGTTAACCGAACAATTTTGAATTTTTTACGTTTTTTATATGAAATCGATTGGTGGTCGATTGGTGGTCATTAGTGGCCTAATTAGACCATTTGGTGGTCAACCGTTCTTTTTTAATCAATTATAATCAAATTTGAGTGCGAAATTAGCCAATTTTTTGTTACAAATTCGGTTCGAAGTGGTATTAATCGATACGTTATCGATTGGTGGTGACGCATAGCGACATTAGATCATTTCATGGTCGCTGAATTCCGAAAAAAATCGAAAACAACTGGCAGTCTGGCCAAGTAGGATACAAAGACCTAGCAACAATGACTCCCGTTTTGCTTGAAAAAAGTTGTAAATCACATCCGGCTGTGCTTTACGAGGTCTTGATCGAAGCAGGAAGGTGTGCTAATATTTGGTAGACAAACTGCAACATTTGGTGGTCATTGATGGGCCCACGCGATATTGAAAAACAGTTTGTGTGTCGTACAACTAGCAGCGACGGCTGCGATTGGCCGAGAAATTGAAACAGGTAATGGCCAAATTCACTGCACAGGTACTTCTGAATACGGTTTACGTTAATTAATATACGACCAAATGTTCCAATTAGTTAACTGGACATTAGCGCACCTTCTTCCTTCAGGTAAGAACTCGTAGAATTCAATCGGTTCGTATCTACAAGTTTTATCAATCATAACGTGAGTCTTTGCCCCTATGTAAATCTAATACTTCCATACGGTTCGTAAAAAAGGTTTGTCAAAGAGAGTGGAAGGGTATGACATATGAATAACATAAAATTACAATAATAAAAATCATTTTTACAGTCACTGTATCTATCTTTCACTCCACGATTGGTGTTACACCGAAACACATAAAAATAACAGTTCAATCCGCAGAATGTCAAATACGAAGCTTAACTGAAATACAGCTGCTCTGACCGAAAGAAAGCAGTGCAATGATTTAAAGAATATCTAAGTGCACACAGGATATGTTTGAGAAGTCCAGAGGATGTTGTTTGACAGACCTGTGAATATATTGAAACTAATGAAGCTTCACTCAAGACAGGGTGAAAATAAACCAGACGCATAGATGGTATTCAGAGAAAGTGGTTTATTTAACCATCCGCAAGTCACATACAAATCATAATTTAAATGTAATTTGGAAAAATGTCAGACTTTGGAATTAAATACAAAATTAGGTTAAATTTAGAAAAAAACAAAGTTGATATAAAAATAAATGCACCAAAATGAGAGAATTAAAAACTGTGTATAAATAAATAAAATTGAGTCAGATTTTTGTCTGTGAGACTTGAGCAGCACCCAATTCTATTAATGGTGTGCAGTATGTACTGAGAGCGGTGTGCGTGCAGCAGTCAGTGCTGCGTAGCACGCCACGCTAGAGAGAATGAGTGCGTAAGGCGTTATAAGAATTCACAGCAAGCTCTCAGCAGCTTAATGAAGAGAGGTTGCAGTGAACAAATGAGAGCACTTGCAATTGAAATTGCTTGAGTGCTCTACATGCATGAGACAAGCTATGCAGGCAGCACTGCATAGCACAATACAACATATAATGAGGATGCACAAAATGAGCAGTGTATAGTCGCTGTACTCTCCCAGCAGATGTCCTGGAGGAAAGTACAGCGAATATAGAACACCTGCATAATTATATTAATTATACCGGCAAATTAAGCTGAGAGGAAACGTGGCGCGACATGTGCTGCGATGCCCGCCATAAAGTGAGACCAAAAAATGTTGATGTACCGATGAGAATCCAACTCCTCATTGCCATTGAATTTATGGTAAATTATAACAATGCACTCGTACCTGATTTTGAGTCCTGGTGAGCAAACGAAGGTTGAGATAATCCGGTTAAGAGATGTGAAAATTGGCCGAGCCTTCCAAATGCGTGCGCTGTTCCGTGCGGGTTTTCACGTAAGTGTCAAAATATCCAACATGGCTGTGGGATATGAAAGCGTCATTGGGCGCTGAAGTCAGTTGAGCGAGATAGCCGGTGAGCGAAACCGGAGTCAAGCGAGAGAGACATCCTCTCGCTCGACGCGGCCTGCCAACGAGGTCCAGCCTTGGCTTCGCGAAACCCTGCCTCGGCTATCTTCGGCTCAACCGAACTCCGTGTGCTGGAGCACCGCAACAGGTAGGCGCACGACGAATATCGATCGCCGTGCGCCAGCTGATTATCCAACATGATAGTATAACAAAATATTGAACTGATGAGACTGTATCATTTTCAGTACATCAGCCAACGAGTTCATTCCAATAAATGCCGTAAATGCGTTTGCAAAATTGGTTAAAAAATCTTACCTCATTGCTGTGCATTAGAGCATAGTGACAGTAGCTATCGCTATGAGCAGCGGATGGCGTGCACTGATTTTCCTGATATTGAATCATTATGAGTGATGAGAGCACATTGTACAAGTATCTAATTGAGATATCCAATTTGACATCCAGCTCCAAACCTGGAAAGACGATAGGAGAGACTGGAATATAGTAGACTATGGGTGCAATATAGTTGAAGGTTTCAGCAATCTTCACTCAATATTTGTTTCTCTGTTATTTTAATCATAATTCAGCTCAGAGCTAATGTATACGTACATATTCAAGTTATAAGTCGCTATTATATATAAGCTCATGTGGAACACTTGTTCTCGTATTTTACCCGACAGATCTACCGTGGCAAAGAAATTCAGATTATAGTTTTCCTTGCTGACTGAGTAGTACCGCATCACCTTAAGCAAAGATGCAAAGCAGAACTGTGCCCATTGCTTCATGCGTGGACTCATCCAACCTTTACTTAATTGGTTTTCAATTAGATCTTCATTGGATTTGGATAGAATCGAACAAAAGATTGGTTTCTTCAAAAAATCAACATCAAAAGAACCTAGTACGAACTGTCATGTAGCAGAAGCAAGATTCCGATTAACGGTTGGTTTTACTAGAACCAACCGAGTTCAAACCATCATATACCAGGTGTATGCATAAGTTTTTTCCGGTTTTTTGGTAAAAAAAAAACACGTAATTTTCAAGGGAAATTAATTTTTGTTTTATTCAAAATATTGGCCATCGGCTTCTACACATTTCGCCCATCTTTCAAATAACTTATGAATACCATGCCAGAAAAACTCAATGTTTTTTGCGGCAAACCATTCGTCGAGCCATTTTCCAACTTCCTCGAAATTGCTGAAGTGCTGCTCTGGGAGCGCGTGCCCCATTGATGCGAAGAGGTGATAGTCAGATGGCGCCAGGTCTGGCGAATACGGTGGGTGCAGAAGGATGTCCCATCCAAGCGATTTCAAGGTGTCTTTCACTGCTTTTGCTGTGTGAGACGGCGCATTGTCGTGTAACAAAATCACTTTGCCATGTCTTCTGGCCCATTCCGGTCGTCTTTCGATTAATGCGTGGTTTAAATTAATAATTTGTTGGCGATAGCGTTGTGTATTAACGGTTTCGCCGGGCTTCAAGAGTTCATAATACACAATACCGCTCTGCTCCCACCAGACACAGAGCATGGTCTTCTTGCCGAAGCGATTTGGCCTTGGTGTTGAAGGACCGGCTTCAGGTGAAAGCCACGATTTTTTCCGCTTCGGGTTTTCAAAATAAATACATTTTTCGTCACCCGTCACAATTCGATGCAAAAATGATTTCCTTTCGTGGCGTTGAAGCAGCACTTCACAAGTGACTTTGCGATTTTCTATTTGACGTTCATTCAAATCGTGTGGGACCCATTTACCGAGTTTATTGATCTTTCCCATTACTTGTAAACGTCTGCTGATTGTTTCTTGTGACACATGTAATGCTTCTGCTAATTGAGTTTGAGTTGGGTCATCATCCAATAACTCCTGCAATTGCTCGTCTTCGCATTTTTGTGGTCTACCAGAGCGCTCACTGTCTTTCACATTGAAATCACCACTTTTAAATTGTCGAAACCATGTCTCACATGTTCTAATCGATGGAGCGTGTTCACCATATGTTTCTACCAGCAAACGTTGACTTTCAGCAGCCTTTTTCTTTTGATTAAATAAGAAAAGCAATGCGTGCCGCAAATGTTCTTTTTCAGGCACAAAACTCGACATGATCACTGAACGATAAAACAAAGACGCTAGTTTTTGGCGGACTCAACTTGTGTGTGTTTGTAGGTTAATGTCAGACGAACAAAATGACGTATGTGTCAAATTAATACGCTGCGTACTTTTCGCTGGCGCCATCTCTTAGTTAAACCGGAAAAAACTTATGCATACACCTGGTATAACAAACTGCACTGTTAAATTAACGGTTGGATGTACTAGCATCAGCCGAGTTTCAAACTTGTATAACAAAGACCAGAGTTGGATTGGCGGTTGGTTACACTATAATTGATCGAGTTTCCACCGTCACATAGCACAACGGTTGGAAATCGGTTAGTTTTTGCACAAATCACCCAGTTAGAATTGGGTTGGCAAAAAGTTGGGGAAGTCCGCAAGGGTTACTAACTATTTTTCACATATTACAAAGCTTCCTCTATGAGGAAGTCAACATTGATCGACATACTTCCACATAGGAATGGTTTTGTGAAAGGCGAAACATAATGTGGAAGGAACATTTTACTTGGCAACCTTTTACACACAGTTATCAGAAAAGCAATACCCCGCTAATATTCATAGTGTTAGTTATACCTAAAAATAGATTTCACGCTCACCATAATGAAATTCACCATCGATACGGCGTTAAGTGTGATGTGCCACCACTGCATAAGAATTTCGATGTTGACGATGATCATGGCAATCATAATGGCGACGAACGAAGAGATATCGAGACTCATGAGCAAAAAGCTCATGACGGAAATCGAGACAGGCAAAATTCCGAGGACCTGCATTGTGTCGAGCCACATCGTTAAGTACTACTCTTAGAAAACATAGAACCCGACATAGCTGTAACAAAATACCGCATTGTATTGATCACTTCCGATTTCCTTAATTCTTGGGGCAATTCTCTCAGTAATAAAGTAAAACAGTAAGAAAATGAGGTGACTGGTTTATATAATTACATGAAGCAATCAGGCGATTGCGAATTAATCGACAAGTTACTCCAAAACAAGGTACTAAATGAAGTTCATTTGAAACACTCGTACAGTAAGACTCACACACATAGCTTGTCGCTTTTACCCAAAGACAAAAATTACGGAGGAACGTACAAGTACGAAATACGTGTAAAATGTTACCACATTTTTATTTCCCTGCATCATAAAAACAACGGGGATCAATGAATGCTCCAGGAAAAGTAGCACTTTATGCTAATTGTCAGATTATCCAAAACGGAGTAGTAAATAAAATTCATAGTACGTATTCGTACTCCTAAACTCACCTGCATAGCTTGACGGTTGAATGTACTGCTACGGAAACGGTCACGATTGAAATGAAATATTGCAAGTATGTAAGCTTGTATCGCAAATTCCCGAATTCTTCAGCTGACAAAGTTTCTGGGCCACGGTCAGCCTTTATCGAACGGTGAACGTTGTAGTCGGATTTCGTTATTTATATGTATTGGTGGTAGAGGGCTTACACATGCCTAGGTAGCGCGGCCAATAAACCTGATGAAACTTATCGCCCGAATGCACCAGCTTTCGATGCTAGTAGAAGTACGCGCGTAGTATATGTACACCTTTTCTCCATCCCACTCCTATCCCCACTCCTTCCCCCCACCTCCCCACTTTTCCACCGCCGCGCTACCCACTCTGCTTAACCAGTGTCGGTAACGTGCAGATAGTAAAGTGAGGTGGTGTGGGTACTCTGGTGAACAAGGAAGGGTTGAGATAAGAGCAGGATGGAGCATAGGTGTACACATACACGCAGCACCGTGTCATTAATTTATTGCCACGTCCTCGTCAAAGCCCTCGTCTACGGCATCGATATCGTAGCCGATATCTATCTCATCACCGAGAGCCTCTATAATACGCGCTGCCACATCCGCGCGTTCCCCGATCGTTAATCGAACCCGTGGAGTGTTATCGCTAGCAAGAGGTCGCATCATGACAGCGATCAAGAAATCGACTAAAAACACCTCGCAGTACCCATCAAAATCCGGGTAAATCACTTCGCCGCGGAAAACTCTATTGAAACGAGGCACAATACAGGCCATTCCGATGTAGAGTCCGCCAAGTCCAACGGGTCTTCCTCGACGCTCCACTAAATACACGCTAAGTAGGTGCTCTTCTAGCTCGTCGTATGTATCGCACATTTCCTGTGTACGCAGGTACACGCTCATTACACTCTCGACTAAAATGACTCGACACCAAAACGCGTCGCTTAAAATCTATTTGCTGTATCGCGGATGTACATTGCTTTTTATTCTTTGCGTGTAGGATGCCAAAGACAGACTAAATGCTCGAGACGCTGCTAGAGAATATCACGGGAATAAAGATAACAACCTCCTATGAATCATAACTAGGTATCCATCACTTTGAATGCAACGAAAGCGGTTTTCGAGCATAAATAACCGTGCGCTATGCTCCTCGCGAAGCGCTTGCTTTGCAGTAAAAGACATAGATTATGATCCCTCAGAGAGAGAGAGAGAGAGAGAGAGAGAGAGAGAGAGAGAGAGAGAGAGAGAGAGAGAGAGAGAGAGAAAGAGAGACAGACAGACAGACAGACAGACAGACAGACAGACAGGCAGACAGACAGACAGACAGACAGACAGGCAGGCAGACAGACAGACAGGCAGACAGACAGGCAGACAGACAGGCAGACAGACAGGCAGACAGGCAGGCAGACAGACAGACAGACAGACAGACAGACAGACAGACAGACAGACAGAGAGAGAGATTGATTGATTGATTGATTGTTTTATTATGCCTTGGTTGACCTTTGGCAAATATTTATGACAATGGTATTTTTATAAACTGGAATAAACTATGTTAAATCTGATGAGTTTGAATTATACAAAATGCAGTTAAAACAATAAGGATCGTATAATAGTAAACTTATAGGTAATTCTAAAAATTATTTAAAAAAAAATACTTATAGGTAATTCTAACTTATAGGTAATTCTAAAAATTATTTAAAAAAAAAAAAAAAAACGAATAACAATGGATCTATGTTATAGGTTGCAAATTGATATTGACTATCACTGTACTGCCACTATGCTATCGTGAACAAAATAAAAACTAATTTTCATCAACATGATTGAAAAGGTGAGTATGGAGACGAATCTTAAACAGTTCTAGACTTGAAGACGAAGTGATATGCGATGGTAAGCTCTCCCAAAAATAAATGCCAGAAAGAGAAAATGCGTTTCTGTAAGTAGTTGTGCGATGCTTAGGCACTGAAAAAGTCGATCGAGGTCTCCTTAACTGACGTTCGGGAGTATCCTTCTGTTGACTGAACAGAGCCAATAAATATGTTGGAGCTTTCTGATGTGTAATGTTATATATTGAAATACCAAGAAAATACAGACGCCGCGATTTAACTATAAGCCAGCCAAGTTGTCGCCTGTACGGAGTGATATGAGCATCGCATCGAAGATCGAAAACAAAACGTATACAGTAATTGATGAGACGTTCTAATTTTAAATTCAATTCCTCAGTCAGATTGTTATAAACTAGGCAGCAGTAGTCTAATAATGGAAAAATTAAGGCAATTATCAATGATGATCTTAATTCTTGAGAAAGGGCCATGCGATTAAATTTTAACCTATATACAGCAAAGTGAACTTTTTGTGAGATATGTAAAACATGAGATTTCCAAGATAAATTACTGTGCATGATCACTCCTAAGTTCCTAGCTTCAGTAACGAATGGAATATTCATTCCATTTAACGAAACCGGTGGTAACATTGAGAAATCAAGTTCGCGTGTATACGCATTGCTACCGAATATAAGAACTTTTGATTTGGCAATGTTTAGTTTTAGACCATTTGAAATTGCAAAGTTGGCAATGGCTTGAACGTCCTCAGTAATTAACTTTATACCTTGATTTATTTGAGACGGGAGGCAACTAAGATATATTTGCGTATCGTCAGCAAATATCATGTGCTGTGTGTATTGAAGTGCAGTGCTAATGTCATTAATATAAAGAGAAAAAAGAAGTGGACCTAGGACAGAACCTTGCGGTACGCCTGCTGTAGTAGATAACCAAGAAGCGGAAGTCCCATGGACGTCAATAACTGCTTGAGTTCTTCCAGTTAAATATGAAAAAATCCAATCTAGAACTGGTTTTGCAAGGCCCACTTTTTTTAATTTTGCAAGAAGTTGTAAGTGTGGTACAGTGTCAAATGCTTTGCTAAAATCAAACAAGATTAGAATGGTAATACGCCCTTCATCCGCATTGCGCCTCACATCGTCACATATACGTAGTAATTCTGTTTGAGTACTGTGATCACTACGATAACCCGATTGACGTGGATCAAAAACTTGGTTCGACTCAATCCAGTCAGTGATCTGCTTATGAACCAATCTCTCAAGTACTTTTGAAAGTTCGCTAAGGTTAGCTATCGGTCTAGTATCAGACGGGGAAAGGGGTGTTTTAATTTTGGATAACGGTCGAAGAAAAGCCTTTTTCCAACACTGAGGGAACTTAGATGATTGCAAAGAAATGTTAAACATAGCTGTTAGTAGTGAGCACGAAACCTCGATAGACTTATTTATTAGGAACAGAGAAATACCATCTGGACCAGCTGCATATGACTTAGAACTAGCGTTGGTAGAGATAATATATCGTACTTGGTTGGACGTGATTTCTGCAAAGTTGAATAAAGGGCGAACTGGTTGAATTAATGAACTTATCGTGCCAAACTCATCGTATGAACAAGGCGGTAATTGGCTGGATACAGCAGAATAAAAAGTATTGAGCTCTTCTGGTTGAAAGAAATTGAGTGGTGATGTTAAAGACGACTTGGCTAAACCAAGAGTCGCTAGCTCTTTCCACAATTTATTTGGATCTGTTATGGTTGACAACCTCTGAATATGGTACTCACTTTTCGCATGTCTTAAGTCATTCTTAAGCTTGTCTCTATACTCCCTGAAGATAGCAAGGTCTAGTACGCTTTTAGATCGTCGTGCACGCGTATACAATAAATTTCGCTGAGCCATGCGTTCTCTCAAATTTTGTGTGAGCCAAGGTGCCGGAGGACGACGAACACAGAAAGTACGTAGAGGCGCAAATTTATTCAGAGACTCTAGAAATGCTCCAGACAATAGATCAACTATCGTGTTTATATCATCACGTATAATACCCGAACTCGAAGTGGTGCTGAATCTCGAGTTGAAATCACTAAGTCCCGAAGAATTCAGTTTATTCGACAAAAAATTCAGAAAGCCTCTATCATTGAAATTATTGTAGACTCGCCGTGTAATGTTACGCTCGATAGTAGGTTCCACCTCAAAGTTATAATGTAGTTCTAATAGGTCATGTCCAGCTATAAACGGAGCCTTAGATTTAACATAAGATAGTTTTTTTTCTTCACTATCGATTAGGAATACATCTATCCAGGAATCCGAAGTCACCGTGTGGTGGGTTGTAGCGGATTCAACAATATGTAGTGAAAGGGAGAAGGCTAATTGGCGTAGATAAATTGATTCATAATCATTACTAGCTAAATTACAATTAAGATCACCTGCTATTATAATATTTTCATAGTTGTGAGAGAAATTACATAAAGCTTCGACAAAATTCCCTAGCATTGATGCTTTTGGTGGTCTGTATACTGAAGCAAAAAGAAGCTTCTTGGCGTTAGATCCAGTAATTTCGATAATTAGATATTCAGGTGCATTTGAATATTGACTTGGTGATGCCATTAATACTTTCGCTTTTAGGGACTTGTGTATAAAGCAAGCAACTCCTCCACCTTCTTTTCCTTCTCGATCATTGCGAATGAGGAAATATCCTTCTGTTCGTAACAAGTTATCCGATACAAACGAATGGAGCCACGTGTCGCTCAACGAGATAATATGGAATTTGCGCTCGAGTATAGTTGATTGAATTAGTTCCATATGCCCTCGCAAGGAATTAACATTCAACTGAGCTATTTCTAAATGCGATATTGAGTGTGTGAGGGGTAAGCAATTTTGACTATTAGGAGACAGTCAGATCAATTTATCTAGATCAGCCTCGGTTGAAACGATGATTGGTGTCTGACTGTCATCCTTGCGAACAAATATGGAACCTGAACGAGACCATACGTATTTATAATTACGTTCAGAAGCACGAGCTTTAACGAGACGTAGTAGACGATAGAGTGCGGGTGGAAGAAACTCATTTACATAGACAAGTCCGTGTTGGTCCAGGCCAAACACTTCTCTGAGAGTCAAATTTTTCTTAGATCTCTTTATTTTGATAATGTGCTCTCTGACTTGGTGCGATTTGAGAGTGATAACGAAAGATTTTGAAATGATTTGTTTCAAGTTATCAGCACTGACATTACTTGTCTCGTTATGTAGATTATTTTTCTTTTTGTCGAGACTTCGAATTTCAAGAACATCGCTTAGGAGGTTCGGTATACCAAGGGCCTTGAAAATTTTCTCCACTACTTGCTCTGCAGAATCATTTATTGCTAAAGGCACTCCAGATACTGTGATTTCAGTAGGGAGTGGAACCGCGGTACTAGCCTTAGTTGAGTGAAGCTCATATGATAGATTAATATTTTGTTGTAATAATTGCGCATAATTTGTTTGAAGCTGTGCAATTCTTTCATCATGGGCCTTGAGTATACTTGTATGCTTTTCAATACAATTTAGTTTTGTTGTATGATCAATACTGACTAAAGTTTGTTCAGCAATAAAGGCACTAAGATTTTTATTTAAGGCAAGTAATAAATCTCTTTCTGACACCTGAGGATTTTGATGTTGGGTTATAGGTGGTTGCGATGTAGAAGCAGATTCAACAGCTAACAAATCAGTTGACGAATCATAGTTTAATTGTGTACTCTGGTGTGTTAGCCGCTGAGGGATAAGCGTACCGGCAGAGGAAGACATTGAAGATAGTACAAGTGGCGACGCGGGTGGCAAGCGTGTTAAGTTGGGCATTTTAAATAGATTTAAGACGCAGCAAGTATTAGCTGATTTAAATGAAAGATATGACCTAGCACAACCTGGGTGAAATGATTTGGAGCAAGATATACATGAAACCTTATTATTAGCAATAGTTTTTTTGCATTTATCGCATTTTAAATTTAAATTCGACATGCAGATAAATAATATCGACAATCGCACTCCTAACAATCGGCTGTTATAAGATAAACTAATGTTTAAAGTTAGAACGGTGCGATGATTGTATATGATTTATCAATCTATAGTGTAGGCGAAAGAGCTCGAAAGATGTACACACTATAACAGAGTCAGTACTTGTGAGAGCGCCGATCAAAATACCTGAAGTAAACACCACCACATAGACTCTGCGATAGTCCTACAAGGCTATGAGATGCGTATGTGTGCTGGGAGCAGACGGTAGAATGCTGTCGACGATAACTACTTCAGTGGTGACAGTGGTATAGCGGTGAAGTAAAGAGTTCGAGCGATGACAGCAAACTTGCGCGATAGATGATGTGCCATGGGTTTGAGAGAGAGAGAGCACATGCGCAGTGAACAGGACCTTGAGAACGGCTCAGCGAAATTTCAGTGTTCCCAGAAATCGAAAAATCCATCAAATTTTTCATCGAGTTTCATCAGTGTTCGTTTATTAATTAGTGAATTTCTAATTGTGTTCGATGAAAAGCAAATAAGTGCGTGCTTACGTCCTGAAACAAAACGCCCCACGGGCAGAATGGAGCAGAATCGTGCCAAGAAAGAAGGAGCGAAAAAATTAGACGTTAACGTGTACTCACAGAAAGAGAGAGAGAGAGAGAGAGAGAGAGAGAGAGAGAGAGAGAGAGAGAGAGAGAGAGAGAGAGAGAGAGAGAGAGAGAGAGAGAGAGAGAGAGAGAGAGAGAGAGAGAGAGAGAGAGAGAGAGAGAGAGAGAGAGAGAGAGAGAGAGAGATGTTTATTTTTCTTACATCTACATACATCTTACTTTACTGTTGACACAACATACTCCTTTAACATTCGTTTAAACTGTTCTACTTTTTCGCAACCTTTCAGTTCAGTTGGCAATGCATTATATATTTTCACTCCTTCATAGTACATACTCATTTGTGCACTTCTCGTTCTTCTAAATTGTATTACTATATTTTCCGCTTGCCTTGTTTCCCTACCACTCTTCGTTCCTACTATTTGTAGCCGATTTTTAAATTCTTTTGGCAGTAGATTCTTCACGGCTTTAAAGATAAATGTACAAACGTTATAGTACAATCTTTGCCTTATGGGCATAAATTGTACCGCGCTCAGCATATCTTCTACCTTCGTATAGCGGTTGCATTGTAATATAATCCTCATTGCTTTGTTCTGCGCGATCTGCAATTTCTTCAACTCTGTTTCACCCACAGCTACTAACAGTGTTGCACAATACTCAAAGTGAGGTGCTATGATTGCTCTATATATCACACATCGCGTATACGCAGATACATAATTCCCCATTCTGTTTAGAAAGCTCGTTCTTTTCCCTATTTTTTTTAACATATACTCACAGTGGTCTTCGAATCGTAGCTTGTCATCAATAATGATACCCAAATATTTTATTGACTCTACTCTCTCAAGTTTCGTTCCATCCAAACACTTCAGTACAATATTCCTACTCACGACTTTCCTTACACTGCTGACAAACATATATTTTGTTTTCTCTACATTCATTTTTTATTTATTTCTTTCCATCCACTTTTCTACTATACTCAATAACATATTCATCTTTCTCTCCACTTCCGCGCTGCTTTTTCCAGGTACATATATCACTGTGTCATCGGCAAACATTTTTATTGCACATTCCTCTGGACACAAATTAATTATATCATTTATATATATAATAAACAGCAACGGCCCTAGTACTGACCCCTGCGGTACCCCATCTTCGTTGGGAATAACTTCAGACCATTTATCATTGAATCGAACTTGCTGTGTTCTGTTTCTTAAGTACGTTCTGAACCACTCTAATACCCTGTCTCTAATTCCATATTGGTATAATTTGTCTAATAATATATCCCTGTCGATTGTCTCAAACGCTCGTTTTAAATCCATGAATATTACTCCTACTATTTTTCCTTCACTAATGTACACTTTCCATTCATCTACAACAGTTTGAATCGCCGTTTCACACGAATATTGCTTTCTAAATCCTAACTGATGCTCCGTTATGATGTCATTGGTTTCTAAATATTTTTCAATTTGATTTTTTACTACTAATTCGAGCACTTTTTCGTATAATGGCAACATATTAATTGGTCTGTAATGACTTGCTTTTATGGCTTTGTTTATTTTTGGGACCAGTATAATTGTAGAAGTTTTGCAGCTGTCCGGGCAACATCCCTCCCGTAGGGATCCATTTATTATTTCCACAACTTCCTCTTTTATTGCACTGAATGCCATTTTTAGTATATCACTTGATATTCCTTCTTCCGTTCCCTTCTTTTTCGGGAGTCCCATCACTATCTTCTCCAGATCCTTTATTTCAATATGATTGAAATTTTCCATTATACTTTTATTGTTCATCCTTATCCCTGTTATAATTCTTCTTCGGTTTGGACTTCCAGACGTATCCCGTTGTATTGAATTAACTATATTCTTTTTACTTTGCACATAGAACACATTAAATTTATCAGCTATACTACCTCCCATCATGTCATTCAATATCTCAAAATATATATTCTCTACTTCTCTAGTACCCATTGATTCTCCTTTAATTACTTCTTTTAACGTTTTCCACATTTTTGTTGGATCCTTCTTATTATCGTCTATCATCTTTTCATAATATTCCTTCTTTTTTTCTCTTATTAATTTAACTACCGCATTCCTTTCTACCTCAAATTGCTGCCAATGCTCCTCCAAACCAGTAGTAATTGCTACTCCGTATGCCTTATCTCTTCTTCTAGCAGCTACTATTATGTCTTCTGAATACCATTTTTTTCCTTCCCATACGCTTGGAATCTTCACTATATTTCTGGGTGCAAACCTATCTAGAGCACCCACTATGTTATCAACGAGCATCCTTGCTCTTTGGCTTACTTCTACCTCTTGAACTTGTCTTGTGGTAATGCTTAACATCCGTGTAAATTCCTTCACATCAATTTTACTATAGTTTCTTGTTTTATATTCTCTATACTCATTCCTTTCCTTCCTGTTACCTAATATGACTTTTATCCATGCATGATCCGTTATCTTTGGCTCATGTTCCACCTGCACTTGTGCACACCTATTAGCAAATAATAAATCGATAGTAGTTCGACTGTCTTGCGTTATTCTTGTTGGTTTATTAACGTATTGCTTCATTCCTAGGCTCAGCATTCCTGTTATCAACTCTTTTTGTAGAACGTTTCTACCGTGACATCTATATTAAAATCACCTATTATCAAACAGTCTCCTTTTATTGTTAGTTCCTCAGTTATGTTTTCTATGTGTCTTATAAATTCAGCATCCGACGCACTTGGCGAATGATACACAATTACTATCACTCCTTTATAATGTTCGTCCTTGACCTCTATTCCAGCACACCAACAGTTTGATTCTATTTTATTTATTGGTATCATATCATATTTAATATCATCTCTTATGTATAAGATTGCACCACCTGTATTTCTATTCTCCGCATCACATCTGACTGCACTATAGCCCGGCATATACACTTCTCCGTCACCAATTTCAGCTGTCACTCTGGTCTCTGATAACGCTATGAATGCGGGTTTCATTTTATCCACTATTTGATATCGTATTTCATCCTTATGTGCTATCAGACTTTGTGCATTTGTATACCATAGCATTTCCTCCTTCAGTAATTGCTAATTGTCCCATCCTGCTCTCCTCTTCTGTTCTTGGATTGCTCTTTTGTACGTTGGGCATTCCCGATCTAATGCATCATGTTCTATGTTTATCTCTAAGTTGTATGCTTGGTTTTTAAACATGCAGTTTATGCACTTGTTTTTCGTCGCTGTACATTTACTCGTTTCGTGATTTCCCGCACATTTATGGCATGTTTCCTCTCTTGTGCAGTTCTTGGCTATATGATAGTAGCCCCAACATTTATAGCATCGCTTGACATTGACGTGGTTGTAAACCGGACATTTTCTCCAACCCACGCTGATCTTACCTTTGTTCAGTATCTCTTGGTGGGTTCCTTCATCCACTATCATTATTACTGATCCTTCGTGTCTCTCTTCTTTGTTTATTCTTTTTACAATTTTCATCTCCCTTCCTTCCTTTTTTTCCATTGCATTCTGTTTCTTTATTGTTTCAACCAGCTCATCATCCGCCAGCTCTAGTTCGTCTACTTCCATGTTAACGATCTTAATTTTTGGTTTTTGTTGCTTTGTTTCCATAACTTTAAATCCCTCGCCCATTTTCTCTTGTACTATGGTCCTTAGCTTTTCTATTTCTTCAGTCGTTTCACAGCCCAAAATCAAAGTTCCATTACTGCCTTTCTTTAACCTTGTTACTCCCACAGCCATGTTTTTTATGTCTATCTTTTCTTTGATCTTCTTTTTCGTGGCCTCACTTTCTTGTTGTTCGTTAGGCTTAATAATTATAACCGTCTCCTTTTTCTTTTCTTTGACTGCTCCACTATAGGTTCTTGTTACTTCCCTTGTTGTACCTAGAACTCGTCCTTGTATCATCTTTTTTATTTCTTCCATTTCGATCTTCATGCCCTCCAATTCTTCTTGTACTATTTCCTTAATTATCACCCTAACTTCATTCTTGCATGCAACTTCGTCCTTTATTTCTTTCACATTTTTCACCAACCAGTCTATTTTTCCTTCGATATTTGCCGTCGTGCTAATACATCTGCTTCCAGTAAATGATCCAGTCGAACCCGATCGATCTCTGCTGTTACCTGCACCAGGGGTCAACGTCTTTTGGCTTTCGTCAACTACGAATTTATCGAATGGACCGTTACATGGCACTAGGTCTCTGTTTTTATTGTACACCTTATGTTTACACACACATCCCGGATGATAAAACAGTTTCGGGCACGTCTTGCATCGCACTACCTGACTTTTTATAGCTTTTTTGCACGCTGAGCATCGATATTCATCGTACTCAGTCGTGCTATCCATTTCGTCCGTGTTCGCACAAATGCCGTGGTATGCGCTATTGTCGTGTCACCGTGGCAGCGAGAGAGAGAGAGAGAGAGAGAGAGAGAGAGAGAGAGATTGATTGATTGATTGATGTTTATTAGCTTTCTCAACTATTTGATGTACATAATTTACATGTTTATCTTACGTTAATATGGAACTTATTTGATTTCGCTTAAAATAAATGCTTTTAACATACTCTTGTACTGAACTAGTTTTACACAGCCTTTAACCTCTGCTGGCAACGCAGTATACATTTTCACTCCTTCGTAAAACATACTCTTTTGCGCACTTCTCGTTCTTCTAAATTGAATTACAATATTTTCCGCTTGACGCGTTTCCGGACTCGTTCGAGATTTAACAACTTGGAATTTGCTCGTCAGTTCTTTCGGCAATAATTTATTAACAGCCATGAAAATAAATATACTCTGTCTCACCCATACCCACTAGCAGTTTTTCGCAATACTCAAATTGCGGTGCTATGGTTGCCTTATATACGACACATCTGGTGTATGCCGATATATATTGCCCTATCCTGTTCAGAAAACTCGTTTTTTACCTATTTTTTTCAACATATACTCACAGTGATCTTTAAATCGTAGCTTATCATCTATCATTACACCTAAATATTTAATTGCCTCCACTCGCTCTAACTCGGTTCCATCCCTGCATTTCAGTACAATATTACCTCTCAATTCTTTTTTTACACTCCTCACAATCATATATTTGGTTTTTTCCGAATTCATTTTTCAGTTTGTTCCTATTCATCCATTTTTCCACTATGTTTAATGCCCCATTCATCTTTCTTTCCACCTCCGCACTACTGTCTCCAGTAACATATACTAGTGTATCATCAGCAAACATTTTTATTTCACAGTCTTCTGGACATATTTCGACTATATCATTTATATATATAATGAACAACAGAGGCCCTAATACGGATCCTTGTGGTACCCCGTATTTCGTTGTAATAATTTCCGAAAATTCCTCATTAAACCGTACTCTTTACGTTCCATTGTTTAAGTATGACCTAAACCAATCTAACACTTTACCTCTAATTCCATATTGAAACATTTTTTCTAGTAACAATTCTCTATCCACTGTCTCAAATGCTCGTTTTAAGTCCATGAACATTACTCCTACTATTTTTCCTTCGCTAATGTTTCATTTTCATTCGTCTATCACGGTTTGAATCACCGTTTCACAATAAAATTGTTTTCTAAAACCCGACTGATGCTCTGTTATAACCTCATTTGATTCCAAATACTTTCCGATTTGACTCTTTACTACCAACTCTAGGACCTTCTCGTACAATGGCAACATATTAATTGGCCGGAAATCCTTCGCACTATTGGCTTTCTCTATCTTAGGTATGGGTATGATCGTGGACGTTTTCCAACTACTAGGACAACAGCCCTCCCTTAGAGATTCGTTGATTACATAAACAAACTCCTGTTCAATTGCACTGAACGCCAACTGCAAGATTTCGCTTGATATTCCTTCTTCTGTACCTTTCTTCTTCGGGAGTCCTTTAACTATTTTATCGAGTTCCTCTATTCCGATATTCTCGAAATTTTCTATGCTTCTTTCGTTTCCCACACCACCACCCATCAAGATTCTTCTGCTACCTGGCCTTCCAGATGCATCTCTCTCTATTGAGCTTACTATGTAATTAATACTTTCAACGTAAAACACATTAAATTTGTCAACCGTCCTTCTCTTCGCCATATCGTCCAATATTTCAAAATTTATATTTCCAATTGCTCTCTCTTTGGCTGGTCCCCCTCTAATAAGTTCTTTCAAGGTTTTCCACATTTTTTTAGGGTCGTTCTTATTGCAGTCTATCATATTCTCGTAATATATTTTTTTCTCTTTCCTTATCAATTTAACTACTGCATTTCTTTCTACTTTAAACTGTTCCCAGTTATCATCCTTTCCCTCATGAATAGCTTCCCTATATGCATTATCTCTTTTACCTGCCGCCCTTCTTATCTCATCAGAGTACCATTTTTTACCTTCCCATACGTTTGGAATCCTAACTACCTTTTTTGGTGCTACTATGTCCAAAGTATCTACTATACTATCGACAAGCATCTTTGTCTTTCGATTTATATTTCCATCTATCCCTTGTAGCACAGAGTTTTTCAACACTGTTGTAAACTCTTTCACGTCAGTTTTACTATAGTTCCTGATATTATATTCTCTCTGTTTACTCTCTGTATTGCTCGTTTCTAATACTACTCTTACCCACGCATGGTCTATTATTTTTGGTTCGTGTTCCACATGCACTTGCACGCTTGTATTTGCAAATACAAGATCAATAATTGTTCGACTATCCTCCGTTATTCTCGTTGGCTTGTTTACATACTGTTTCATCCCTAAGCTTAACATTCCTAATATTAGTTGTTTTTTATAGAACGAGTTTCCCTTGACATCTATGTTAAAATCTCCTATTATTAAACAATCTCCTTTTATTGTTAACTCTTCAGTTATATCCTCTATGAATCTTATAAATTCCGCATCTGACGCACTCGGTGAATGGTACACCACTATTATAACTCCTTCATATATCTTATCAGTGACCTCTATTGCTACACTCCAGCAGTTTGACTCAATTTTATTCTTCCTCACTAATTCATATTTAATACCATCTCTTACGTATACTATGGCCCCTCCTGTGTTTCTATTTTCTGCATCGCACCTAATTGCATTATAACCCGGCATATATACTTCACTGTCCCCGATTTCAGCAGTCACCCTCGTCTCCAGTAACGCTAGATTGCAGGTTTCATTCTGTCAACCACCTAGTGTCGTATCTCTTCGTTATGTGCTGAAAGACTTTGCGCATTCGTGTACCATATAGTCTCTTCCTTCTGTGATTGCTACTCTATCCAGCCCGATCTCTTCTTTTCCTCTTGCAACGCTCTTTTGTATGTTGGACATTCCCGGTCCAGCGCACTATGTTCTACATTTATCTTCAGATTATACGTTTGGTTTTTAAACGTACAGTTTACACACTTACTCTTATTTATTGTACACTCTCTTGCGTTGTGTTTTCCTGCACATTTGTAGCAGGTTTCTTCTCTTGTACAATTCTTCGCTATATGATAATAGTCCCAGCACTTAAAGCATCGCTTTACGTTGACGTGATTGAAAACCGGACATTTTCTCCATCCCACGCTGAGCTTACCTTTTCTCATTAGCTCCTCGTAACTTAATTCATCTACTTCTAGTATTATTGATCCATGGTTGATTTCTCTTCTGTTTCGCTCCTGTTCCCTTCCCTTCATTAATCTTTTCACGATCTTCATCTCCCTTCCTTCGGTTTCCTCTATCCCATTCTGCTTTTTAATTGTGTCAACTAGTTCTTCATCGGTCAATTTAAATCCATCTTCTTCAACATTTACTATTTTTATCTCCGGATTTATCTGCGTCGACTCAGTAACTTTAAAACCCTCACCCATTCTATCCTGTACTGCAGCTTTCAGTATTTCACTTTCTTCTCCCGATTCATATCCCAGGATCACAGTTCCATTACAGCCTTTTTTCAGTTTTGTTATTCCCACCGCCATACTCTTTATATCCTCCTTCTCTTTTATCTCTCTTTTAGTTTTTTCGCTTTCCTGTTGTACTTTTGGTTTGATGATGATCACCTTTTCCTTTTTTTTTCTTTCACTACATCGCTGTAGGTTACCCTTGCGGTGCTCGAACCTTCTGCCTGTATCATTATTTTCAGTTCCTCTACCTGTTGTTTCACACCTTCCATTTCTGCACCAATTATCTCTGGGATCATCTTCTTTATTTCATTTCTGCAAGCGATTTCGTCCTTCATTGTTTTTACTGTTTTTATCAGCCAATCTATTTTTGCGTCACCCGTTATCGATGAACTCATACCTCTGGTTCCTCCCATCGATCCAGTCGATGCTAATCGATCTCTGCTACCACCTGTTGTCGGCGTCACTATCTTCAGAAGTTCATCTTCTGCATTGAATGTATCAAATGGACCCTTGCACTGTACTAATTCACGATTCCTATGCATTGTTTTATGCTTATTCACACACCCTGGGTGGTAAAAAAGTTTCGGACAAATTTTGCATCGTACTACCTGGCTTTTGATTGCTTTTTTGCAAGCGGAGCACCGATACTCGTCGTAGTCGCCCGTATTGTCCATGTTTTGCTGTAGTAGCTGATAAGTTACCGACGCGTACACCTGCCCATACCAGCCGATAACTATATCATAATCACCGTGATTGCCTGATCACTCCACGTATTACTAATCAAGTGTCACCGTGGCAGCAATAATGGCCGCCCACGCCACATTCATCGAGTGAGAACTTTTGGCGCACGAATATGTTGCTAGCACCGTTAATACGATAGCTACCAAGCCATTCTCTAGATCAAAATATTCACCTGACAAAACCGATCACATTGATATAGTTTTCACACTATTCTACCACTTCATTCCACTATATAATTATGAGTATTACGGGGCGTCTGACAAACACGTCTGCCTCGTCTAAGAGAAGAAAGAGAGAGAGAGAGAGAGAGAGAGAGAGAGAGAGAGACTTCAATTATAATTCTCGAATCATTACGTTATAAAAATAAGAGACACAGTAAGATCAGGTATTTTTAAAAAATTAATCAATATTTTGTGGAAAGCACTTTACATATTTACCATCGTATGCAACGGCCCTGCAAATACGGTAATCCGCGCTCGGAGATTCCTCCACCGTTAATTTTATTTTTATCGCTATACGGAATTAATTTGTATTATCACTCGCAATATTGCTTTAAAATTATTTTTCGCTGTGGGTGTTGTCATCACAGTGTACTTCGGAAAAAAGAATAAAACAAGTATTTAATTGAACGCACTGGTCAATAAAAACAACGTGTACAGAATAATCGATACTGTCTTACCTGATATGCATCGTCTCATTATACAAAGTTGGCAGCGTTGATGATCTGCTACCACCGACGTCAACTGCAGATGAGGATGGCGGGTGACACTTTTCTTTTCCGAAGGTACATCTATCTGTACAGTGTATGTATCCTCCTGTCGCTCTCCGTAACACGAATAACGAACCCTTGGTATCGGTTTAAATGTAGGGGCTGCTCGCTCTGCAAGACATTATTTTTTATAATAAAAAATAAATATTACATGCTTTGAATCACGATTTTCAAATTATTTTTTATTCTTAACTTACCAAGCTCTGCTGCTTCGCTGCTAATCGACATCGGCACGTATATCATGATCTGCTGCGTTAATGAAACAAAGAGAAGAGCTCCGTCTTCTTTCTGTCGCAGACCTTTGCTGATTGCGTTCGCAACGCAACACCCGATGCATGATCAACGATATGACCACGATACAGCACAATTATTTCGGACAAAATAATTTACATAAGCTCCGTATCCTCCGGCGCTAGCAAGGTCGTGATGTGCTCGAGCACTTCTTGAAAGAATTCCTTGGAACCGATGATCTCATACGCTGCTGCACGCGGCGTTTCACTGACAACTATCTTTTCACGGGCATATGGTACCACCTCGTTCATACACCTCTGAACCGTTTCACTTTTGCTCTCTTGAGCCTGTATATGAATATCAATTCTTCTACTTATTTCGACAAGCATATCAAATGTCGGCCGCTGCAGAACAATGTTCGGAGAGTATTTTCGGAATCGTTTCCGTTTCGATTCTCCAGATTCTTCTTGATGCGCTTATTCCTCATCAGTACTACCGCTTATTTTACCAAATAAGACAGCTCTGTGCTGGTAACACGAGGTTAAAAGTGTGTAATGCTCTATGTGGGTATTACACATTTTTTCGGCATAGGCCCAAGAGCTTCCAAATATCGTTGTACGCGAGAAAAATCGCTTTTAAACTCTCGCCACTCGTCCGCACCGAGTGTAATTCCGGTAAAAGCATTCGACAATATTTTCACCACCGGTGTAGTTCACGTAGTTCACGTAGAGTTCAACTCGAGCCCGGCGACGATTATTTAACCAAATAATTTATTTAAACCGTACATAACGGGGTTCGCTATATATGGCGATATCGTGTGAGACGTAGCACCGTTATTTGCCATTTTTATTGATTTCGTGTAGGCTGTAACTTTCGAATGAATCGTCGGTGGTGTTCATACTCCCTTTTATACAGATTTCCTCCACCATCTAGTTTGTAACGACAATTTGTGCCTCAACGCACCACGTTACCTGTAACTGGTCCGAGCTATTATTCCTTCCTTTTTGTTTTCTCTTTCGAGTTGGGCGGCAGGCGCTTTCGCGCCGGAAGGAAAAATAACGAGGTGAATGACCAGACTCAGCCCAGGCTAGCTACCGCAGTTCAAGGCAGAGCGGGTGGTTCGGACTGTCAGTTAATAATAAGTCCAAAAAAAACACAAATAAAATCAATTAATTAAAATCAGTCACTAAAATCCATAAATAAAATCCGTCAATAAAGTAGAGTCCATGAATGAACAAAATCAAATCAATAAAATAAAACCGTTAATTAACGGACAACAATCGCAGGTACGGGATTTACAAATGCCGCTCGGGCAACTTATTTATTTCTTGGCAGGCAATTATTAATTTCCAATAAAACAACAGCAAAGAATTAAAATAAAATATCCCGTAAAACTATCTCTGGGAGTCCACAATTCGGTACTCTTAATTAATCCGACACTACAGGTTATCCCGACATTCGCATCGTCTCGCTCTCACTCCGGTATTTCATCGACAGACACATTTAAACCCGGTAAGGACACCAAAAAAGCAAAGGTCGTTTCGAGACTCCGCTCGCGATACGACCTAAACCGGACAAGTCCCCGAAATACACAACAACTCTAATAACGGGACGCCGGGAGGTCATGTACGCAAAGCCTTTATCTGTTCGAAAGTTTCGACTAGCAAATCATAGGAAAGCAGAACCAAGAATAAATCACCAACGGAATAATAAATTATCCGTATCAATTAAATGACAAGACATAGAAAGCTGTAATCCAATCTTCCTTGTCAAAATAATAATCCTACTATTAATAATTCCGACTGTTGTCCAATAAAACATTTAAAAAATAATAATAATAATTAATAAATACTAATGACGGACAATTAAACGAAACGAGACACGCCTCGGACCGTTCCAATCGCTCGTAATCACGTACAAAATACGGGACGACGGCCGAACACGCACTGCGTCAATTTATAATTTTAAAAAAAGAAAGAAATATCGTCAAAAGTAATTGAATAAAACACCGGAAATAATTAAAAGAAAGTAAATAATATAATGTAAAACAAGCAAAGTTAACCCGTAGCAGCCACACGGGGTAACTAGTTATCTCAGGCTCAGGAAAAGTGAAATTAGATGTCTAAAACCTTTGAAATTGATACAAGTAACGTCATCTTATCAAATTTTATGATTTGTAGTTTTTTTCATTTTTCCCTTCAGTAATTTTGCAAAATAAATATACTTTTTGAATGATCGGCGGATACTGTAATTTTTTTATGGTAGTGGTATATGTTGTGCGTACAATCCTAAAATGTTAGCCCCTAATATTGAAAAATGCTGGGGTAATGATTTTTTGTCTGAAAAAAGCCATTCTTGCTGAATTTTCACATATATGACCAGTTTTTAGAACGCCATCTATAAATTGACGGATGAAAATCATTTGAAATGTTAAAAAACGCTTCAACAAACATGAAACAATCAGTTAGAAGTCTTAAAACACCCATATGTCTTGTACAACTAACAATAAGTTCTTCAGCGTGGGGTAATGAGTTACCCATGTGGCCGCTAAGTGGCCTGGCTGAAGTGTGGCCGCTAAGGGTTAAAGTGAAAGTCCGCGACACGGTCTATAACGTTAGAATCCCACACATACTACCACACCACGGGATAACGTATTAACGTGCGCACGGTTTATCGGAATACGATTATTATACAAAAAGAATGACAAAGAAACGGAGTGACTTATCCCCGCCTCCAACCGCCAGACGATCTCGATATTACAATCTATATAATACACTTTATCCCAATACGATGTATACTCTGCGTGTGGTATACCGAAGTCGCTGGCACGACCAAGCTCTAGTCGACTAATCAGTCAGCAAAATAACAGTAATGACGAAAGACCGCAGAAGGAAAGAGAGCTCACCGGGACGATCTTGCAGCGATGTTCCTGGCAAGACCTTCGGTAATTCCCAAAATCGACTTGGCTAGGCCCCTCCTCGACTTGGTATTTGAAGGTTTTAGTGTCTCTCCAGGGCGAGAGTGTTGATTAAGCGTTATGAGGAGACCCACTGGTACTCCACGACTGTAAAATACTTGATAGTCGGACCAAAAAAAAGAAGTATAACGGGACTAAGGCCGGTACCACGCTACGTCCTACTCGTTCGAAGGTTATCGGGGAAAAAGCCCTGAATTCCTGCCGGCACGCGTGCCCATCAACTCTGATCCCCTCCTAACGAGCCAAACTCAATTAATTGGGGAATCGATGTCGCTGCATGACCGCGACTAGCGCCTCGGCTGGACGACGCATAAAGTAGCGACCGATAATAGGAAAGTGTAGCTTTGTCCGGCAGGTAAACCCCATGAGACAGATGGATGCTTGCTCGTAGCTCAGATGGCCGAATGTAGATAGCAGCGTCGTGTCAGTAGCTGAACGTTGAGCGGGACGGCTGTATATTTCAACCGAGAGAGATGGAAAAAAGTCTGTATCCTCGCTTGCCGACGGAGAGTTATCAGATTCCAGAGCTGACGGTCGGTGTGTGCGATGATCTCCTCCTGTCTCTTTCCCACCATTCTCCGGTGGTTCAAAGTAATACAAAAAAAAATATGGCCCTGATAGATCGTGCGGAAAACGTGGTGCGAGGAGGACGTAGCATACAAATATTTCACCCCGTTACAAGTTGCTTCGCCTCTTCTTTTGATACTGCAAATCATACGACTGAAAATTGCTCACAAATATCCTTTGATACCAATATCCTTAACAGCCTAGTAACAGCAGCAACAAATATATCCCAAAACTCTTGCATACTCTCGCACACGTATGTGCATACGCACACCTTGACATTAGATAAGCTGTGTTATGAAAACTAAATAATATTCGTCGACGAAATTTGATGATTTTCCTCATAGCCGAGTGCCTTGAAATTAGATGAAAACAATATGACATACATCAGCGAAATTCGATAACTTAGTATATGACAGGCCTTACATTTACATCACCATCGCTAAATATTTCCCTAGGTCTTGCTTTAGTAAAATAATCGTGTGTGACCATCTTCTTGGTTAGTCGTATTCATTACATCGCTGCAGTATATGCAGAGAGAGAAAGGGAGAAAGAGCGTATTAAAAAAATATATATAAAAGCGCGCCGCTTTGAAAAATCTATAGTCAATTGTTTGATTTACTGTGGTTACTACTACTACTACTCTAACAGCACAATCATGGTCAGAGTGGTTAAGCGCTCATTAATAAGAAAATTGATAGAGTTTGTATTGAAGCGTAGACCGTCGTTCAGCTCGCGGTGGGGGACAAGAAATTTACAGATCACCCTATGGGAACTTCCGACACAAGCGGTTGTACGTAAAATTCGTGGTATGCTGTGGGAGTGTCATCAGCGTGATTTAGTTGACGCGTATAATATTGGATTATTTGATATTCAAATAATTGGTGATTCGGTGGCGCGTGTTATTCGTCGATGCGGTTGGCTGAATGAGCCTGCTTTGCAAACCATACTCAGTGAAAGATGTAAGTAATATACTGTGTTAATTACTTTTATTTTATTTCCTTTATTTCACAAGATTTTTATATAGTTCGACGGTATGAAGAAGAAGAAATGGGATCCGACACCTATGATTTAGATGAGGAGGGTAGAACCGATTCAGATGATCATAGCAGTAACAACGATGGTGATAGCACCGCAGCGAATCGTTGGATAAATTTTACCCAGGCGTTCTGCGGGTATAAACCAACAAACGGTCTTTTCATGGTCGGTCCTGCGAGAGAACCAGATGGAGCCGTCGCAGGTCCATCGCGACAATACAGTTCAAGCGATGATATCAATAGCAATACAGACAACGAGGAAGAAGAAGAAGAAGAAGAAGAAGAAGTAGAAGAAAAATAAGAAGCAGAAGAAGAAGAACGGGAGGAGGAAGAGGAGGAGGGGGAGGAGGGGGAAGAACCGGTAGATTCAAATAAGCTTTCAATAATTCAATTACGCTGACAAAAATTTAAAAATTACGGGGATAATAATAGTAAAATGAAAAAACAGGGTACGAGTCGGACCCAAACGTTTTTCGCTTTGCACGATTCACTGTGCCGAGACGGCCGACAATCGAGTTGGTTTACGAAATAGGTCGGCGGTTCCCGGGTGCACTCGACGGATGCCCACCCCCTGGGGTAGGAGTGAGGGGTCAACTTAAGTATCATTGGATGACCCTCTTCCAGGCGAACAAATTTTATTCAGAACTTTTTTTGATCCGATGCGTAGTTTTCAAAATATTTCAATGTCTTCAGATAAATCGGTCACCCTGTATACCTCTCTTGCGCAACAATTTACATACTATCGAGATCGATATAAGAGACGAGCTTGGAAATCCTATACCATTCGAACAGGGAACGTTGACTATGACTCTATATTTCAAAAGGTCCCACGATTGATTACGTCGCTATGGATGATATTGACGGTGTGCAACACGGAAGGGGCCGTCGCGGGTACGGCGACATTAGCCTTGTTTATATCGGAACACCTAATCAAAGAGGACACGGTATCGGCAGCTTTCTCGGGGGCCTGTTTCGCCGAGTGTTACCACTTTTAAAGAAGGGCGCTAAAGCAGTTGGAAAAGAAACATTGCGAGCTGGTGTAAACCTAGCCGGTGATATCCTCGATAGAAATATAGCTGTGAAAGATGCTATCGGCGAGAGAGCGCGAGAATTAGGCAGTAATCTCAAACGCAAAGCCTCTGAAAAAATTGACACTCTCATGCGGGGGTCTGGTTATAAAAAGCGCAAAATTTCGTGAACTCCTCATTCATCGAACAAACGTAAACCACATCGTATCTCCCATAAAAATAAAAGTGTAATAAAGAGAAAAGTAATAAAGAAGAAGAAGAATAATAAGAACAATAAAAAGAAGAAGACTCGTCAACGAACAGTTGCAGATATTTTTGGATAGCTGAAACAAGATGGCTTTTCTACATGCGCACTCGTGCGAGTGTCTTAAATCGGAACTTGAATTATTTTCACTCCCACCGACGCAAACTACTATCGAAGGCTCCAATTGGGTGTATTATAAGCCAATTTCTTCGCTAACAGATGATTCACCTATTGAATTTGTTATTCCTGGACAGGGTGATAAGTATATCGATCTCGCGCATACTATGCTTAGTCTGAGAGTGAAAATAAAATCTCCTGCTATGGGAATTGCCGCGGGTACAGCGCCGAAAGTAAGTACCGGCCCTGAAAACGATTTCTTGCATTCTATGTTTAATCAGGTGGATGTATACCTAAATCAAAAATTAGTTTTACCTCCAAATAATGCTTATGCTTATCGAGCATACATAAAAACACTTTTGAATTACGGTCCAGCAGCCAAAAATTTGCATCTCACGAGCGTTCTCTGGTACGATGATACCCCTGAAAAAATGGATGATATAACATTGGGAAATACGGGTCTTGTAAAGAGAAAACAATTTTTAAATGTCGGAAAAACTGTAGACTTGCTCGGCCATCTGCATTGCGATATATTCAATCAGGAGCGGTTCATATTAAACGGTGTCGAGATGCTGCTACGGCTCGTGCGGTCTAGAGATTCATTTTGTCTTGTGGGCGATACAAAGAATGGTCAATGCGGCTTAAAGATTCTCGAGGCATCGCTTCTCGTTCGTAGAACAAAAATAGCTCCTGGTGTGCTGCTCTCACATGCTAGAACTCTGGCAAACTCTACGTCTAAATATCCTCTTACGAGAGTCGAGGTAAAAGCCGTTTCGATACACTCTGGTGTTCATGGAGAGACTATCGATAATGTGGAGCTAGGTCAATTGCCGAAGCGTAAGATTATCGGTTTTGTCGATATCGAAGCGTTTAACGGCAACTTCAGTATGAATCCATTCAATTTCCAAAATTTGCAAGATAAATTATCTCTCGTTGTATGTAAATGGGGCTCAAATATTTTCGAAACCGTTACAGCCTGATTTTACAAAAAATCGTCTGTATGTGGATACTTTTCAAACGTTGTTTTCGGGAACTGGAATACATTTCTTGAACGACAGTAATTTGATCGATCGCGATGGATACTGTCTGTTTGCTTTTGATTTCACACCCGATCTTTCGGCGAACAGCAATTTACATTGGACTTGGTGCGCAACTAAGTTCCCGCTGTTTTTCGAGAAATGGCTCCAGTAGTAAGTGCTGGTCGATCGGGACATAACCAAAACGTCATGAACCAAGCTTAGACATATGGTAAACAAACCGCTTTGACACATTAGTGATTTTGTTTTTGTGTCATATACTTTTGGTTGTGTGAATATGTCTTTTCTTCTTTCATTCGAAGAAAACGACGGCTGAAGCGCATCGAGAACTCCAAAAAGTTTACGGAGATGCTGCTCTAAGTGAAACAACATGCCGTGATTGGTTCCGTCGCTTCAAAGACGGTGATTTTGATGTTGACGACCGTTCGCGTGAAGGAAGGCCAAAAACCTTCGAAGACGCTGAAGTGGAGGCATTGCTCGATGAGGATCCGTGCAAAACGCAGAAAGAGCTTGCTTCAGCATTAGTAGTTACCCGCCAAGCCATTTCCAAGCGATTGCATGCGTTGGGATTGATTCAAAAACAAGGAACTTGGGTTCCTTGTGATTTGAAGCCAAGAGACGTTGAGCGTCGTTTTTTCGCCTGATAAACAACTGCTCCAGCGGCAAAAAAAGATGGGTTTTCTTCATCGCATCGTTACGGGTGATGAAAAATGGATTCATTACAGTAAACCCAAAGCGAACAAAATCATAGGGACTGCCCGGTCATGCTTCTACGTCGTCGGCTCGGCCGAATATTCACGCTGCGAAGATTTTGCTGTGTATTTGGTGGGACCAGGGCGGTGTTATTTATTATGAGCTGTTAAAACCGAACGAAATCATCACTGGGGAACGGTATCGAACTCAATTGATGCGATTAAGCCGAGCACTGCGCGAAAAGCGGCCACAATACGAGCAGACGCACGAAAAAGTGATTCTGCAGCATGACAACGCTCGGCCTCACGTTGCCAAACCCGTTAAAACCTACTTAGAAACGGTCAAATGGGAAGTCCTACCCCACCCGCCATATTTCCCAGATATTGCGCCGTCCGATTATTACTTGTTCCGTTCGATGGCACATGGTCTGACTAATCAGCAGTTCAGCTCATATGAAGTCATCTCAAAATGGTTTGATTCGTGGATAGCCTCAAAAGACGAACACTTCTACCGTGACGGCATTCGAGCTCTGCCAGAAAGATGGGAAAAAGTTGTCGCTAGCGATGGGCAATATTTTGAATGATTCATTTGTAAACATTTTTTCACAATAAAGTTGCATTTTCATAAAAAAAAAAACAGCGGGAACTTAGTTGCGCACCTAAATAAAGCACGGTAGTGTGAGAATAGAGGTACAATTTGAGTATGCGCTTGCTTCAACGGTAAATTGTGTAGTCTACGCGGAACATGATAATATCCTTGAAATCGATGCCTCTCGGCAAGTAATGGTGGATTTTACCGGATAAACGAAAAATGTGTTGATCTCGGAATAAAATTATTTCGTGTTAAGAGACGTAGAAGCATCTCTGTGAGTAACTTATCAGTCGAACTCGAGCATCTGTACAGATTAGACGTGAAAATGGATATTGTCGTGGATATACAGGGAATGCGTGGTAAAGACTCGGAATTTATTCCGAAAGAAATTGCCGTGGTCGCAGTGGATAGACCGTACTCTGCTCATTGGATCGTCGCACCACCGTGTCACATTGCCGAATTACAGCAGCATTCGGGAAGCCAGAATAATTTTCTCTCGAAATATTTTTACAGTCTTGAATGGTACGAGGGCGATGTGAGCTGTAAGCAAACATACGCTAACATGCGTGAAATTTCGCGAAAATCAAGAAGTATCTATACACGCGGTCACGAGAAGTCTATACTTCTTTGCGATATCACGAGTCGTAAAATTTCCAACATGGAGAATGAAGAGGGCGCCCCATCGTACACATTTATGCCGAAATCTTTGCGAAAATGCTTCAGACACGCTATGATAAACGATACAGCGTCTTCGCATTGTGCAATGCGCCAGACTTTCCAAATAATAAATTGGCTTCGCGAGCACCCCTTTAAAGGAGAATCATACATGGATGTTTGGTCGGCAGACGAAGAGGAAGAGAATAAGAAAGAGGAGAAATCTTCATCATGTAGTCGTGACACGATCGACGATGCTGTGAAATGAATTTTGCATATATATACGTCTTTCAAAGCGTATAGGTCATCATTTAATCATTGACTATGTGTTCAGCATGAAAACTAGACAAATCTACGAGAGTCTGCAGTATCTACCACTTTCAACCGTTGGCATATACCCAGCTGACAGAATTCCTTGTGTATGGTTGTTACCGGCTGGACTCGTAGTTAACACGGATAATCACGACGGACCTGGAGAGCATTGGATCGCCATGTACGTTAACCATCATGGAAAAGGAATGTACTTTGATAACTACGGCCTATCACCGGTTATACCGCAACAATTCGCACGCCTACGAAGAAACTGTATTTTGTATCGTATTCCTGCATCTTATGTCGTGCGGCTTCATCATGTTGCGATTTAATAATCTCTTCAGCGATAATATAATGAAAAACGACAGAATAGTACGTGAATATTACAATACTTTTGCCTCTCGACGATCAGACAGTGATAAAAATAAATTTAACGGCGAAGGAACTCCGAGCGAAGATTACCGTGTTTGCAGGGATGTTGCATGCGATGGTAAACATGTGTAAAGTGGTTTAAATAAAATATTGGTTAATTGAAAAACAAATACATCGTCTTACTGTATCTCTTATTTTATAATTACATGTAAATTATAATTGAGGTCTCTCGCGGTAAGGTATCATATTCTGCGTCTTTTACTGCAGAGCAAGCGCTGCGCGAGGAGCACAGATAAAGTGGTACGCACGTGCTAAACCGCTGTCGTTGCATTCAGACCGCTGGACACCTAGTTATAATTCAGAGGGGGGTTTGTTATCTTCAAACTCTGTGATCTCCACCAGCAGCATCCTGAGCATTCAGTCTAACTTTAGCAGTAGACAACGAAATATTAACGAACAATCGAAAACTGTATCCGCAGTACGACAACTATGCGCTAGCCGTGTCTTTTGTGTGTCGGGCGATTTGCGGTGTGAATTAATGTGTGGTGCGTGGCTGAGACTAGAGGACGATTTGGAGAGATTATATATTGATGGACTTCCTGAGAGGAGCGAGTTTAAATATGAGGACTTGTGTGCGGGGGCCTCATGTGTCGTTGTGCGGCAAAAAGGGCTGTGCGCATGGAGATCATCGACGTGTATGATGACGGGTGCTGCGAGGTGCTACTTGTCGATTTCGAGGAATCGATATACGTCGATTGGCAGCAGCTATTTCACCCCGAGCCGCTGATTAGCACACTACCTGTGTTGCTTGTGAAGTGTGTGTATTCGGCCTCAATCGAGCTATTGATGAGGCCGCAGATCAAGACGTGATCGAGGAAACATATGGTAGTGATACGCTAATCGGTATACGGGATGCCTACCCCTGATGGTTCCCACGCTCCATGGGTGCGGGTAGTTCACATTACCCGGGCGCGTAGCTGCGGATTTTTATGTGTGGGTGAGTGAGTGAGTGAGTGAGTGAGTGAGAAAGAGAAAAAGAGAGAGAGTGCGTGCGTGTGTGTGTGTTTGTGTGTGCGTGTACGTGCGTGCGTGCATATGTGTGTACCATGGATTAATTATTGTGTCCGTCATTCTGGAGACTCGTCGTAGATGCCGCGAACATAACGGTGAGTTATAAATTTTATTCCAATATGTGTTCACCAGAGTACCCACACCACCTCACTCTACGATCTCCACGTTACCGACACTGGTTAAGCAGAGTGGGTAGCGCGGCGGTAGAAAAGTGAGGTGGTGGGGGTAGCCGCGTGGTAGAGGAAGGAGTGGGGATAGGAGTGGGATGGAGCAAAGGTGTACACAGGCTACTTACGCTTTGCCTTTTTTTTCAATATCGCGGTCCATGACCACCAAATATTGCAATTAGACTACCAAGGAGTAACACACCTTCCTGCTTCGATTAAGTCCTCGTATAGAACAGCCGGATGAGATTTACAAATTTTATCAAGCAAAACGTGAGTGATTGTCGCTATGTTTTTTTCTCGGCCAATCACAGCTCAGTATACTTCTGTTTCCTACTTGGCCAGATCGCAAATTCGGTTTTTTTTTCTTTTCGGAATTCAGTGACCATCAAATGATCTAATGACGATATTCGTCACCACCAATTACGACTAATTCCAATTCCATCCAAGACAACACCAATTCGTCACCATCGATTACGTTTCGATTGATACCCTATCGAACCAAATTTGTAAGAAAAAAAAATCGCCTAACTTGACACTCAAATTTGATTAATTGATTAAAAAAGAACGTTTGACCATCAAATGTTCCAATCAGGCCACCAATGACCACCAACCGACCACCAATTGATTGAATATTTAAAAAGTTATTATATTTGAACAAGCTTCAAGGAAAGACTGAGGTTATGTCGGTAACTATTATAACTTCTGACGAAACATTCGACAAAGGCAGTGATATAAGATTTTTACTCTAATACACAATATTCCTCCCTATTTACTTAATAATGATTGGTTACGCACTTATAGGGATCTATTTCCCGGAATATTTTCCTTTTATGTAAAATTAATTGATTATTTCCATTATTAGCCTACTTGGTTCTGTTTCAGAATTCTTATTTACGTACTTAATTGTTACTAAGGTACTTACGTTGTTATATGTTTTTTCCTAAACTTAACTTAGTTCTATTAGTAGTAGTGCGATTATATTTTTAGATCACTTGATATGATTCTTTTCTTTCGCAGCCACTTGGTGTACTTAACTGGATTCTAATAGTACCGATGTATTGATAAATATATGTAAATTTTATCATACGTTTTTTGGTGCATTGTTGTTGATGAAGAAGCTCTTGAAGTCCTTGAAGTTGTTAAAGTTCTGAAGTTCGCAAAATTATTAGAATGTTTGAAGTTCTAGTAATTCTTGAAGTTCTTTTAAATTATTAGAGCTCGGAAGTACTCGAAGTTTTTTAATTTGTTGAAGTTCTTTGCGATATCGAAGCTCTGAAGTACGTGAAGTTGTTAAAAAATATAATATATATATTGTTTGAGAATGCTTGAACGTTCTGCCAAGCGTAGCGCGACTGCGCACTGCAGGCTAGCATGGGCAACTGCTTGCTGTTGCCACTCAGCGGCAGCACCACGCAGGAGCTGTAAATCCTGCACTAGGTCTGCGTGCCGAGCAACAGGTCGCTGCGCGCAAGCGCTCTTCGGCTTGGTTCGACAACGGCTGCTTCGTATAACGCAGCCATCTTGCTTTTTGCTCTCGTACAGCTCTCACCGTCATCGAGTTTCGTGCGTCTCTCAACGATTAAGTGCATCAAAATCAGACTCAACGACCAGCTCATCCGACCTATAGTCTACACAACCCAGCCATCATATCTGCAGTGATATATTGACGTCGGCACACCGGTACATCCTCATTTGGCTCATCGTGTCGTGGACCCGGCATCAGCCTGATTGCGACAGCAAGTCTCAGCAATTGCACACGATTAGTATAATCGTGTGCGGTAAGACGAACGCCTCATTTATTTTCTCTTTTCCGAACGCCTCATCTATTCTCTTCTCTATACGCTTTTTCCATATTATTTTCTGTATTTTCCGGTATTTATTTATGTATATTTGTGTGTCCACTGTCATTTGACAGGTGGAGCAAATAAATGCTATTGTAGTTAACATCCGTGTACTGCATTTAAATTCAATCTACAAATATTTACAGTCCACTACCTCTCCAACAGCTGAATTCTCGAACATATATTATATATATATATTTTTTAGTTTTGAAGTTTTCGGAGTTCTTGAAAATCTCGATGGTCTCAGTGGTTTCGGTGCGTATGATATTATGTAAGTTGTATGTGTACACCTTTGCTCCATCCCACTCCTTCCCCCACCATGCGGCTACACCCACCACTCCACTTTTCCACCGCCGCGCTACCCACTCTGCATAACCAGTGTCGGAAACGTAGAGATAGTAAAGTGAGGTGGTATAGGTACTCTGCTGAACAAGGGAGGGTAGAGATAAGAGCAGGATGGAGCAAAGGTGTACACATACTTGGGGAAGTAAATAAAATTATGTACTCACCACCTCAGCTGTTATCGGCATCCACCGTCCTTCCGCGGCGACTTCAAACTCCTGTCTCTCGATTATACTCACTCTCTCACACACATTCACACACACGCACACACACAGAGCACCGCGTCTTTAATTTCTTGCTACGTCCGCGTCCGAGAGGGTCACCTCGTCAAAGCCCTCGTCCACGTCATCGATATCATAGCCGATGTCTATCTCATGATCGAGGGCCTCTATACCATAATACCAGCTATCACATCGGCGCGTTCCCCGTTTATTAATCGAACTCGCGGAGTGTTATCGCCGGCAAGAGGTCGAATCATGACAGCGATCAAGGCATCGCTATCGCACGCTTCTTCGATGAGTTGCTCAATACCTACAACATCCGCACGTTCGAGCCCGTATATTGAGCACTCCATGGCAAGAGCCGGCAGCACACTTGCTAGAGGCTCTGGATGAAATAGGTGAGACCAGTCGATGCAAATTTTCTCGCCGAAATCGACTAACAGCACCTCTCAGTACATGCGGCACAATACAGGACATTCCGATATAAAGTTCGTCAAGTCCAACGGGCCTTTCTCGACCCTCCACTAAATACACGCTGCATGAAAGCTCATCCAGCTCGTCGTACGCATCGCACATTTTCTGGGTACGCAGGAAGACACTTTCGATTAAAATTACCCGGCACCAAAACGCGTCGCTTAAAATCTCCTTGTCGTATCGCGGATACATATTAGTTTTTATTGTTTGCGTGTAGGATGCCAAAGACAGACTGAATGCTCAAGATGCTGCTAGAAAGTAACACGGGAATAAAGATAACAACCTCCTGTGAATCATAACTAGGCGTCCAACGCTTTGAATGCACCGAAAGCGATTTTCGAGCATGTATTCCGTGCGCTGTGCTTTTTGTCAAACGCCTGCTCAAGTGACAGAATATGATGCCTCACAGAGAGAGAGAGAGAGGGAAAGGGGAGGGAGAGAGACAAAGAGTAAATTACTAATTAGTCTCTGTCTGTCTGTCTTTTTTTTCCCCGGGAGAAGGGGAAATCTTCTATAAGACACCCAGGTGTTACGGGTAGTGTCGGATTAACCTCGTCAGAACCGCTTTCGCATTACTTCAACTTGGTGCGCTCATCGCCCTCGCCGGGCTTATCGTTTTTATCGTAGTAGTTGCCTTCTTCCCTAATTTCATACGAGTTTACGGTCTCAAATATGGGACCGTCTCTTGGATTGCTACGTTCCGTGCTTTCCATACTCTTTCGGCTTCTTCTTTTTTCTTCATTATGCCTGTTATAAAGGCTTTCACCGCCTCCCAGGAGTATTCATTCTTCAACATTATCTGTAAAAAATTTTTTCCTTCCCAAGTTATGCCAGCTTGGCCTCGAGATTTTCTCTATCGCTGGCTGTTAGGCATTGAAACACCCATGTCCTGTGAGAGCCTGGGTGAGGCAGTATCCCATTTGCCCGTGAGTCCTACTGTGCCATGCTTCAACTTTCGGGATGAGCTTATAGGTCCATCGCCCTGGTGTATCAGTATTCCACCTTGTCCGCCATCTTTCCATGAGCCTTTGTCGTGCCCTTGCATTCACTTCCTCCTTCTCCTCATCTCTCAGAAGTCGTTTGGCGTGCTGTCTCAACCCTTCGTAGATCTCCTGCTTTTTGTAGATCAATAGGTCTATTGGCGGGGTGCTTTCCAATACCAGTGCTGCTCCTTCTGAGACTGTTCTGTAGGCGGATATCACTCGCAGAGCGCTATGTCTGCTTCGTTTTTATGGCACTCATGATGACATCCCAGCGTGCGGTGTTCAATGCGTTTTTACATCCAACGTCACTATGGCGCAAAACGTCTTCGTCTTCCACGTTCCCTGCTTCACCTTGTTCGTCGAATCGATCACCTTTGCTATGGCATCCACCGTTGATCTCCCTCTTCGGAAGTCATACTGCGAGGCGACAGACCTCCATTGTTTTTGATATGATTCTCTAGTCTTTGAAGCACCAGTCTTTCGAAGAGCTTCCCCACGTTGTCGAGAAGACAGATCGGCCGATAGGAAGATGGCTCGCCCAGTGGTTTGTCTCCCTTTCTGAATAGAACTAACCAGTCTATCTGTCTGTCTGTCTGTCTGTCTGTCTTTTTTTTGGGAAGAGGGGAAATTTTGCATAAGACACCCTGGTGTTCTGGGCAGTGTCGGATTCTTACCGACCTAAACCCCTCCTCCCTCTCCACACACCACACTGGAACCGCTTTCGCATTACTTCAATGTGATGTGCTTCTCGCCCTCATCGGGCTCCTCTGCTGGCCATGGCAATTGTCTTCCGCCCTCGTAATTTCACAACTCTAAACGTTCAGGTGTGTTTCCTGCTCGTCCAGCGCTCCCTGTTTTTCTGCTTTTCTGCAACTTTTGTTGGGACCGTAACTACCGCCATTTGGGTCCCTCTAAAAGCTTTCCTCAAAGCCTTTACCTTGATGGATTCTTTTTCTGCGTCGTCCACAGCCGATATTATCGCTTCCACTATCTCTCCTTCCACAGTGACCTCATGGATGTCTCGAATTTGCAGGGTATAGCTCTGACCCATCGTCCTCACAGTAGCCCCGTCTCCCAATGTAGTAGCCACGGCTCTTCGTAGGCCTTCAGTGCCTCTGCTTTCTTTTTTAATCTCAACGAGGATTTCGCCCCCATGGGTGCGCCTTATCGCAGAATTTTTCGCTCCACATTTTCCTGGATCGTCCTTCGTCTTTATTTGTCATTGGACTTTGACCGCTACGGCTTCGGGTCTTCGTCCGCGTATTCCTCTCGCTGGAGTATTTTTCCCAGCGTCCTTGCTCTTAGCCGTTCGCTTCTTTCGCTCTGCTTCGCTTCAGTCATCTTTGTGTAATTCTCGCTCTTCTAGCTGGGTCCCGCTTCTCGGTGTTTCGCTTGCTGTCGTATCGGTACTTCGTCCTCGGATCTTTTTTCCGGGCGTGAGGACCTGCGGAGGTGACGACGCCACTGGGTTCTTCTTTTCAGTGGTCGTATTGATCCTTCTGAGCGCTTTGATGCTTGCCTTAAGCGGAGGCTCCTTTCTTGTACTTTCTTCGTCCGACTGCGTGCTACTTCCGGCTCCCTCTGAGACGACGCGTTGATCGATCTGCGACGCTGCTACCGAACCAGTTCTTTGCTGAGCTTCCTCATATGCCCGCTCCAATTCTTCCCTTTCTTCGCGATGGTTCTTCATTTGCCTCCACAGGGTTACCGCTTCGTCGTTAGCGGTGCGAATCGACTTATGGATGTTCGTATAATCTTTCAGGACGCTCTCGATTTTTTGAATGCGTTTACCGATCTCGGCGAACGCTTCTGCTTCCTCCTTTTTCAGCTGTTCTAGCTGCTGTTTTAGTTTCGTTTTAACGAGCTCCTTTCTCGCCTCTGCTTCTCCCGTCGCAGATTCTGTCTCCTTTTCCTCTTCCTGTTTGTTTTTAGAAATCTGGTTTTTCGTGTTTGTTCCTACGAGTACCTAGGTATTGGAGTCCGCCCCAGCAGAGCCTGGTTACTGGGATAAGGCCACTTAAACACACCTGGGGTTGGACCAGTTGCCCCAGTGGAACCGTTTGAGACATCTCTCCCAGATGCCATGCAGCCCTCGGCACTGTATCTAACACCTTAGCTTGGGTTGTGTTTGGTCCGCGGGGGCGATTTTATTTCACCCCTACCCGCCGCCCGCGATCCGACGGCGAGTATTCCCCTATCCGGCACCGGGGGACGCGCCATGTGGCAGTACACCTCTGCCTCGGCTATCTGTCTGTCCGTCTGTCTGTCTTTTTTTTGTATTACCGGCGACGAAGAAATCTTTGACAAGACACCCAGATGTTATGGGTAGTGTCAGATTTCTATCGACTAAAACTCCGCCGCCGTCTCCATCCCGCCCTCCTGGTACCACGTTAGCATTACTTCGGATGAGGTGTGATTGGTCCTGTTTGGGGTGCTCCACTGCTTTGCCGGCTGCTCGTCAGTTTCCGATTTGCTGCGCTGCTATGTCTGCTCCCGCGCTTACTCCGGCCCTATGTCGTTCGTTTCTTTCCACTTTTCGTTTTTTTGCATTATCTTCTTAATAAAGGAAGATATTGCTGTCCATTGCTTTTAGCCGCTGAGCATCATCGGGATCAGATTATCTTCGGTTATTTCTCCGGTTTCGAGGATCGGTTCGAGGTTTTTCCTGTCGTCTTCCATTTCTGTACACCTGAAGATCGTGTGCCGCGCATCGTCTGTACTGCAGCTGCAGTGATTACATCCTGCACTGTCTCTCCTATTCGATCTCAACAAGTATTCGTTAAAATACCCGTGCCTGGTCAGCACCTGCGTAAGGTCATAGTCCAACTGCCCATGAGGTCGTTAGTACCATGTCGCTATATCATAGATAAGTCTATGAGTCCATCGCCCTTTGGTATCTGAGTCCCAGCGTTCCTGCCACCGCTTCAGCAGTCTTCTATGTGCTTGGTCTTTTACCTCTGCCCGCGATTCCTATGCTACAGGTATCCCATAATTTCAGTGTGTCTCCTGGAAGACCTCGCTTCTTTCTCGTGCTAGCAAGTCTATTGGTGATATACTTGCGGGCACCAATGCCGCATTTTCCGAAACTGTTCCATATGCTGAAGTTATTTGTATCGCCCCTCGTCTCTGAACTGATGCTAATCTCTATCGTGAGCCAACCTTGTCTATGGCATCTACCCATATCTCCGTCTCGTAGAGGATCTTAGAATGGATGACGCTACTCAGCAGCCGTCTTTTCATCTCGGATGGCCCATCCACATTTGGTATAAGCCTTGCCAGCGCTGCAGCTGCAGCAGCTGCTTTTTCCCCTGCGATATTTATATGTTCCGTCAAACGCAGTCCCCCATCAATCTGAATACTAAGGTACCTCAAGGACTTTCCCAGCGTGACCGTTTGCCCTTCCAGCATTAGCCTTGGTGGCGTGAATTTCCGTTTATCTGTGATTATAATGGCTTCAGTTTTTTGCACCGCCAGCTCCATTCCGTTTTCCGTAAGCCACTTGCTGGCGCGGTGGAGATTCTCATTTGATACGACTTCTAGCATGCGTATCGTTGTCGCAGTGACTACTACCGACGTCATCCGCGAAGCCGATCACTTTCGCCTCACCTGGGAGCTTGAGCTTCAGGAGACCATCATACATAACATACCACAGGAAGGGTCCGAGGACCGATCCCTGCTGTGACCTCGTATTTAACCGAGCCCATCTCCGTGTTGTATATGAACCCCCTTTCACTAAGGTAGCTGTCCATTATCCGAAAGAGGTATGCCGGAGTCTTACTCTCATCTAGCGCTGCCAGGATTTTCTCCCATCTAGCCGTATTGAACGCATTCCGGATGTCCAGGGTGATCAAAGCACAGTAACCCTTGTTCTGCCATGGTTCGCGTTTCACCTTAGCCGCCGTCATGGCAACTCGTGCTACTGCGTCCACCGTAGAACGTCCCTTCTGGAAACCATATTGTTTCGATAATAAACCTCCATTCTCGGTTATATGATCTTGCAACCTCCGTAGCAAGAGTCTCTTTAACAGCTTACCTGTCGTGTCTATAAGGCTCATTGGTCGATAAGACGACGGTTCTTCCAGGGGCTTGTTTCCCTTCCTAAGTAAGACCAAAATCTGCCTTTTCCATTGTGCAGGGAAAATTTCTTTATTGAGACAGTCGTTGAACGTTTCGAGAAGAATTTCCGGTCATACTTCAACGAGTGCTCTGACGATCTCACTCGGTATTGAGTCCGGCCCCGGCGCCTTCCTAGGTTGGAGACGTTTTGCTGCTGTCTGGAGTTCTTCGAGGCTAAACGGAGCAGGGGTGCCGTCTTCATGTAGTTCCTATTCTTGGTATTTTCTCGTATTTTGGGAATAGTGTTTCTACAATTGTACTCATTCGGGTAGGACATGACAGGCCAGGGATATGTTGCCTTGTTCGGTAAAGCTCTTTCCAGCACCTTCTTTTGCTACTCTTGATCGCGGTCCGCAACTCTTTCATCGCCAGTTTGTACGCTTGGGTAAGGTCAGCACGCATGTTTCTTGCTCGCTGCATTTTCCTTCGTGCCGATGTACATTTCCTCCACAGCTAAGCGATCTCCGTGGTCCACCAATACAGAAACTGTGGACTGAACGGGAGTTTGGGGAAGTGAATTTTTACATAACTCAGTTTCTCACAGGCCACGGATATTTCCGACAGTATCTACGGAACATAGGGAAGGTACCGACAGCGGACTGCAAATGCTGCGGACATACAGAAGACAACGCTGAACACACGTTCTTCGTGTGTGACAGATGGACGATACGAAGACGATACTCGGAACTGACGACCGGGGACACTACACCCGACAACATTATCAGACTGATGTTACGGAACGAAGAACAGTGGACGCGTATCGCCGTACTCATCGAAACCGTTCTAAGAAGCAAAAAAGAAGAAGGATGCTTGGAATATGAATGAACATGGGCTCAGCGAAAAACGGGAATAGATTTGGACTGAGACGTGATACGAACGAGACAATGGACAGGTCCCGCGGGGGTGAAGTTATACTTACGTGTTACCACCCCACGGACACGGGACAGAGGAGGTTTTTAGTCTGTAGGACGACCAAGGAGAGTCCGACACACGGGAGAGTCCGCGTGACTCTCCTACGGTGCTTAACGCATTTTCCTCCTCTGTCAATAATTTTTATTTGAAAAAATTTTTTTTTATTTTTATTTTTTCGAGGGGTGGTGGAAAATCTTTAGAAAGACAGAGAGGAGGGACCGCACTCCTCAAAGTGTGGGATTTGTACCCACTAAAAACCACCAACCCTTTTTCCAGATGTTGTGTAACGACCCCGAAACCGCTTCCGCATTTCGTCAGGGTCGTTCTGTTCCTTTGTCTTCCAGGCCCTTTCACTCTTTCCTGCTTGCTTATGGCCGCGGTCCGGCGCAAGCTGTGATGTTCTGACCAATTCCATTAACTGACACGCTATTGCCCTAACTGTTTTCACTGTGTCGCTTCACTGTGGTTCACTGGACTCGGCACTATTTTCTCGCACTGCACTGTTCACTATGCTCACGATGTCCAACTAGTTGTTGTCTGCTCCGGCTATTACTCTGTTGTTTTCTTCTTGTTTCTTCTGGCGTAGAACTGTTTCGGCAAAATTTTACACCGCATCCCACTTCTCCGCGCTGATCAGCATCGATGCCACTATGTTCTCTGGGGTGATAAGACCTAGTGACTCCTTCATCCTTTCCCTCTCATCCCTCCATCGATTACACTCGAAGAAGGTGTGATGAGTGTCGTCGCATTCAGAATCCCCGTAGATACATCGCGGATTTTCCACTTTCCCGATCTTGTGAAGGTATGCGCTGAAGTAGCCATGCCCGCTCAATAGTTGGGTCAGGTAGTAAGTCACTTGCCCATGTTTACGATCTGTCCATAGGGCCAGATGTTTGATGAGTCTGGCTGTCCATCTTCCTCTTGCGTCACTGTCCCACATGCCCTGCCAAAGCTCCATGGTGTGATTCCTCTCCTGTTTCTTCATTTGTTGTCGATCGTGTTCAGCTCGTCGTAGATAGACTCGTTTCTTCTCTCTCGCGAGGACCTCGATGGGTACCACTCCAGCAATGACCAGGGCCGCCGGTCCTGATACCGTTCGGTATGCACAGGCCACTCTCAGGGCTCCTCTTCTTTGTACCGCGGCTATACGCTTCCTTCGGCTTTCCGCTTCCAGTGCGTCCGCCCAGATCTCTGCTCCATACAGGAGAATCGAGTGCGTCACCGACATTAAAAGCCGGCGTTTGCTGGTCATTGGTCCTCTCACGTTCGCCATGAGACGGCTCAGCGCTGCTACCATAGTCGCCGCTTTGTCTGTCGCTTTCCTGATGTGTTCCCAGAAGGTTAGTTTGGTGTCCAGGGTGATGCCGAGATACCTCACTGCGCCCTTCGTTTCCACTTCTTCGTTTCCGACGCGCATGCGCAGTATGTTCGGGATCCTCTTCCGAGTGAGAACTACTATCTCCGTTTTCTGCGTGGCTAGGTTGAGGCCGTGGTCCCCCATCCATTGGTGCGTCCGCCTCATGACCTGGTTAAGACGCCTTTGTGCCGCTTCGGGGTCTCTTGCTTTGATGACCGCGGCAACGTCGTCGGCGTATCCTATCAGGTACGTGTTGTCTGGCATTTCCATCCGTAGAATTCCATCGTACGAGATGTTCCAAAGATCTGGCCCGAGGATCGATCCCTGGGCTGCGCCTGAGGTGATGACTTTTCTCTGTTGTCCTTCTCGTGTGTCGTAGAGCAGTACTCGGCCCTTCAAGTAGTCGTCCACCATCGCGAGGAGGTACGCTGGTACCTGGAAATGTACCTTTAGTGTCCGCATCATGTCGCACCATCTTGCTGAATTGAAGGCATTCTTCGCGTCGAGCGTAGCCAATACCACGATCTCTCGGGAGTAATGGCTGCTCTCCCGCGTTGCCTCAACTGTCCTCATGACCTCTTGAACTGCATCTACCGTGGATCGTCCTTTCCTGAAACCGAATTGTCTATCGGACAGGTCACCTGCTTTCCGTATCGCTGTATGTAGTCGCGGCTTGATCATCCTCTCCAGCGATTTCCCGGCCGTGTCCAATATGCACAGTGGCCTGTAGGCTGACGGGGAGTTAGGGTCTCCTTTGCCTTTGCTGATTAACACCAGACGTTCCGTCTTCCAGCGTTTGGGAAAAACTCCGCTCTTCAGGCAGCAGTTGTACATGTCGAGAAGCAGTTTCGGGCGGGCGCCTGCCACCGCCTTTAACACTTCTGCCGGTACGCCGTCGGGTCCTAGGGCCTTCCTGTTCTGCAGTGATTTGACCGCGTCCATCGGCTCCTCCTCATTAAATGACGTAATGTCCTTAATCCTGATGTCGAGATCCTCCTCGCTCCTCGGTGGGTGAGTCGGGAATAAGGTATCTACGATGTTTTTCATCCTATTCAGGTCCATCCTCTCTCCTTCCGAGAAAGCTTCTAGTTTCCGCGTCACTATCCTGTAGCCCAAACCCCACGGATCGTTATTCCCGTCCTGTATAATAGAATTCCAGCGCTCCGTCTTGCTGCGGCCAATTTGACGCTGTAGGATCTTCTTGGCACCTTTGTATTGAGCCGCGATGACTGCTGCCTCATCAGGATTCCTTCTTCAAAATCGGGTTGCTTTCCTTCGCAGTCGGAGGCATCGTTTTCGCTGATTGGCGATCTCGTCGGTCCACCAGTACGCTGCCTGCTTGTTCGCTGGTCGCTGCTTTCTCGGCATCGATGCTCTGCATGCTTGCAGTACTAGCTGCATCGTTTCGTCCACCAATTCTACTGCACTTGGGTTTTCAGCGTGCGTCGAGATTCTCCGTCCGTTGAGTATCGCTATACGCAGTTTCCTCTCGTCCATTTTGGCTACGTTCCATCTTGGTGGTTGGTCCCTGTTGAGCCTTGGTGCGTTTCCTCCTTCAAATAATTCGAACGTGATGTAATGGTGGTCGCTGCTGGTGAAGTCTTCAATCACTGTCCATTTTCTCACACATGGCACTGCGCGTTTCGATGCAAACGAAATGTCCGGTATCGTTCCCCTGTAGCCTGGTCGTCGGAAAGTCGCAGTCGAACCGGTATTGAGCACTGTGAGGCTTAGTCGTGAAACCATTTCCATTACTCGTCTGCCTCTGCCATCCGGATGCGGCATACCCCATTCGATCGCTCGCGCATTAAAATCTCCAGCCACGATGATTTTTCCTTCCATGTCCCGTAGTTTGTCTTCCAGGCTGTTGAGCTTCTCTTCAAATTACCCGATGCCTTCATTGGGCGTGAAGTAGCAGCTCACGTAGTAAACGTCCCTCTGTTTAATCCAGACAAAGCCGTTTCCCCTTCCGTGATCTTCTACTCGGCCTTTTCCGGGAATAATAATAATAATAATAATAATAATAATAATAATAATAATAATCCCGTGTCGTGTCACTGATCCCGCATCGGGCGCCTCCCCAGGTCGCGGATAGGGGTACGCCTTCCAGATATGGAAGGTACCGAGAATCCTCAGGGTGGACGAAAATCAAGCAACCCTTTGCGGGGGAGGGGCTAGAATCTTCCCGCGGTAAGGTATGCCCGTCGTAGGAGGCGACTTAAATCTAGGAGCTGCCCGTGTTACAGCCGGGGCACAAAGTGGCTCGACCGTATCGGGGAAGGGGATCGTCTATCGACGACTCTTAGCCCGCCAGGAAAGGCCACGGCGCTCCCCGGTTAACGGGCGCCATAAGGAAACCAGGCTGGCATAAAAACCGGCTCAGGCGGACAAAAACCCCGTCGCGGACCAGCTCCACCCAAGCCAAGGTGGGAGCCAGCGTGCCGAGGGCTGAATGGCACTGGGATTACAGTGTCGCGCACGATGCCCATGGGGACCCGGGCAAAGACCCGCAAGAGCCTTGCTCCCACAATCAGGCTCTGTGGGGGTCAACGCTCGCTTCCTGACTACTCGTGGGAACAAAAATGAACACAAATCAAAATAAAACAAAACAAAACGAACAAATACTAAACGCCGACGGTGAGGCTTCGGCAGGGGCATTAGCGTCGGCGAACGGGGACAGAACAACACTGCGCCTTCCAAGACGAACCAGGACGGACAGCACGTCGAGCGTAGGAAGCGGAGTAAGTTTTACTTCTGCTGCCTTTGCTAACGACAATAACAACCAACGTATGCGCACACAGACAGAACAGACAAAAAAAGTAACATCAAACCCCACAACACTACAACGGAACGAACTTGGACTAACGGAACTTCTGATGCTGATACAGAACACAGCAACGAAAATGGACGAGGCAGTCGCCAAACAGAAAAACACAAATATGACGGTAAAACTGGGAATAAAGACGATTCTCGAGGCTGCCGACACGGCGCTACATGAGTGCACCGAGGCAGCCCCGAAAGGACTCATAACGACACATGACCTGACGGACACAGAAACAGAGACGAAAGAACAGGAAACGCCACGGACGAAACAAAAACGGGAGACGACCGGAACCACTCCGGAGGCCGCGCCCAAGCGAACCCCGAAAACGGAACCGGCTGCAGTCTGGCAGACAGTGAAAAAAAAATAACAAAAACAGCAGAACGGAAGGACAGTACGCACGAAATAAAAACAAAGACCCAGGCTGAGAGGCATAGAGCGGCCCCCAAACACAGGGGGACGGCTGTCCTGGTAAAGCCTGGAACCGACAACACGTACTCAGACATCGTACGAAAAATACGGACGACCGTCGACCCGAAGAAGAGTTACGTGCAGGTGACGACTCTGAGGAAGACGAAAAACGGCCTGTGTCTTCTGAAGATACAGGCAGACGCGAACAGACAAGACGGACGAGACGATTTCCGACGCGTTCTACAAGACGCGATCGGGGCCGCGGGCAGCGTCAGGGCCATGACCTCCAAAGTTCAATTGGAGATCATGGATCTGGACTGCGTAACAACCGCGGAGGACGTCGTACAGGTACTCAGACAGGAAACGGGACGAGACGGAGACTTCGGAGTCCATATCTTTGGCCCGAACCGCGCTGAGCAGTACATGGCGGTCTGCGAACTAGAATCCCGGGAAGCCGATGTGCTGCTCCGCCGCGGACGACTTGGTATTGGATGGGTGCACTGCTGCGTCCGAAAAAGACTGACCGTGACAAAATGCCATAGGTGCCTCGGTTATGGGCACGTAAAGGCAAACTGCTCGGACGTGGACAGGACGAAGAGCTGCCGAAAGTGCGGCAGATCTGGACACTACGCTACCGACTGCACGAACGAACCGGCTTGTCCCCTGTGCGCTAAGGTGGGGCACGGGGACGTAGCGCACCTTGCGGGAACCGGAAGGTGCACGGTATTCCGGGCTGCGCTGTAGGAGTGCAGGAAGCAGGCCGGAAGACGGATAGAATAGTTCAGGGAAACCTGAACAGGAGTAGGACAGCAGACATGCTACTATCACAGATAGCTGACGAACTTGACGCTGAAATTCTGATCCTGTGCGAACCGTACAGCAGAAGAACGACACAAACGTACATTACGAACGAGACGGAGACCACAGCTATCTGGGTAAGGGGCGCTGCCCAATCTCGAATAACTAACTGCGGTGTCGGGGACGATTACGTCTGGGCAAGGGTCGGCGCTGTCACGTACGCCAGCGTCTACCTGACACCCAACTGCACCGCGGCGGATTTCGAGAGAAAAGTAGCGCTTTTACAGGACGGAATCAGGGATCTGCCTGGAGACGTTATTATCGGAGGCGACTTCAACGCGCGGGCGATCGAGTGGGGAATGACAGCAACGAACAAACGTGGACGGTTGCTGCTGAAGATGGCTGCAAGGCTGGACCTGGTAGTAGCCAATACAGGAAACATACCGACGTACGGACGACCAGGGTTTGGAGACTCCATCCCTGACGTCACAATGACATCGGACGGAATATCGCCACGGATAAAGCAATGGCGGGTGTTCGACGGCTATACGGCCAGCGACCACCAGTACATTGTCTTCGAAGTGGCAGGACAAATGGCGACGAGACGGACGAGGACCAAGCACCCCCCGCGGTGGAACCTCAACAAACTCGACGTACAACATTTTTTGGAGGAGCTGGTGTCAACACCAACACCGATAACAAAAGTCCCTCCTGAGCTGACTGGCCGGCAAAGGGCGGAAAGACTGGTGGACGAGACGGCCAAACTGACGGACCGGCTGTGCAACAGCACAATGCCGAAACGACGACATCGACAGAACAGGCAGCCACAATACTGGTGGACGGACGAAATAGCCGAGCTGCGCAGGGTCTGCTTGGCAAGCCGACGACTAGTAACGAGGGCTGGGGGAAGACCTGAAAGGGAAAACCTCCAAGCCACATATAAGACAGCACGGAAAGCACTGACGAGCGCGATACGAGACAGCAAGACGCGTTGCTGGAAGAGGCTCTGCGAGGAGGTGGATCAGGATCCCTGGGGTACTGGTTACAAAATCGTGACCGGTAAACTAGGGGCCCGGATACCACCAGAACTCAAAGACGCTGAACCCACACGACGGATCGTCGGCGGCTTGTTTCCTACACACCTGATACGGACGGACGTTACAGACGACACGGACACACCGGCAGCCCCCATCTTCACGGTGGAAGTGCTCACTAGGGCATCCAACGCAATGAAGACTGGTAAGGCACCGGGACCGGACGGAGTACCGGCGGAGCTTATCCGGCTGATGGTCAACCTGAGGCCGGAGATATTTCTCGACCTGTACAACACGTGCTTCACGACGGGGACGTTCAGCGGCCGGTAAAAGGCGGCGAGGCTAGTTCTTATCCCCAAAGGTAAGGGCGACCCCAATACGCCGTCAGCCTACGAGCCGTTGAGTTTACTTGACGCGACGGGTAAACTCTACGAACAATTACTGAGACCGAGACTGACGGACGTGATACAGACCAACGGAGGTCTTTCAGACCTGCAGTTCGGCTTCAGGAAGGGTCGATCGACGATTGGAGCGATCCAAAAAGTGGTCGACTCCTTCCTGGACTTAGACAAACATTGCCACGCAGCACGACCAATCGTTCTGCTGGCGACCTTGGACGTCAGAAACGCCTTCAACTCGGCTAGGTGGGTCGATATCCTGGAGGCGCTTGAAAGCAACTTCGGGGTTCCGGCTTACTTGGCTCGGGTGGTGGAGGACTACCTGAAAAATAGACAGATTACGTACGAGACAACTGAAAGACCGGTGACGAGGCAAATCACCGCCGGGGTCGCACAGGGGTCCATACTGGGACCAGATTTTTGGAACGGACTGTATGACAGCTTGCTCAGGCTGGAAATGCCGCTCGGCGTACTCCTCGTCGCTTACGCTGAAGACGTGGTGGCGGTGATCACCGAGCGGTCTCCGGATCTGGCACAGCTAAAACTGAACCAGACGATGCGACGAGTGGGACGATGGATGACAGACCACGGACTACAACTCGCGACAGAAAAGACAGAACTGACGTTCCTTAGTAGAAGACGTATACAGACGAGACTTCCCATGTGGGTCGGGACGGACGAAATCGTGGCCGGGGGGGAAGTCAAGTATCTGGGGGTAACTCTAGATACGAAGATGACCTTCTGGCCTCATATACAAAAAACAGCCTAGAAGGCAGCCGAGAGGATAGCATCCTTAAGCCGCCTGATGGCAAACACGACTGGACCGAGACCGGGGAAAAGAAGATTATTAATGGCGACGGCCCACTCGATCCTCCTCTACGGCGCAGAGATCTGGGCAGATGCCCTGAAGACAAAGAAGTACTGCCACGCGATGACGACGGTACAAAGACGGGGTGCGCTGAGGATCGCCTGCTCCTATCGAACTGTCTCTGCACAAGCAGTTTTGGTGGTGGCCGGCGTAATCCCCGTGGACCTCCTAGCTTTCGAGCGAAAGAGGATCTACGGGAAAAGCGCGGACATAAGACGGGAGGATGCAGCAGTTGCGGAGCACAACAGGACGATACAGACTTGGCAAGACCGATGGACAGAAGAACGTACATGCAACTGGACGAGACAACTTGTAAAGGACCTGAGACCGTGGATCGGAAGGAAGTTTGGGGACGTGAACTTTTACGTTACCCAGCTCCTGACCGGACACGGCTACTTCCGAAGGTACCTTTACAACATGAACAGAGTACGGACGCCAGACTGTAAGTACTGCGGACACGAACGAGACGACGCGGAGCACACATTTTTTGTGTGTGACCGCTGGACAGGACCCCGACTGGAACTCGAGACGATTGTTGGTAGCATCACCCCGGACAACATTGTCCAGGTGATGCTCCACTCAACAGAATGGTAGCAATTAGTTGCCACCTATACAGAGACGATACTGCGACGAAAAAACGTAGACGGCTGCCTCGACTAACCGAGCAGACGGACTGACGTGACGCGACAGGTTACAGACAGCAAGACGAACGGACGAACACAGACAGAACCCCCAGCCAGAAGTAATATCAAAATAGTTCCTGGTCTGGGGGAGGGCAACAAGGAGAGGGCGGTTTAGTGGGTAGGCCTACTTTTTTGGGAGTCCCACATACCCCCTCAGTTCGAAAGGCTGGGGGATATCCGTAAAAAGGATTCCGCAACTCCTTGTAAATAATAATAATAATAATAATAATAATAATAATAATAATAATAATCGTTAATCACATATCGCATATTAGTAATGCACATTATGTTTCACAAAAATAAGAATCCACTTGTCTTCAGAGTAAAGGGAAGGACTCATTCCTATACCAGACAACGGCAAATCCTTATACTAAATCATGAGGAGCCAACCATCGCTAAGCATAACATGTTACCAAATACGTATCGAAGAAGTGATAAGGACCTACGGAATCTCAACGGATCGTACTTCGGTTGGATAATGGGGAAAGGAATTTTGCAGTCTACTTCCCTCCGAAATAGAGATCAGTCAACTCAACGATCTTGAACCTTTGGGTGACTCAAATACGCCTCCGGCCATTCGAAGAAATCATCATCGGACAAGCACCACACCAATGGACGAACAGCACTTTCATACTCCTGCGACACCAGAAGGAAAAAATCATGTTGTTCTGCACCTAATACGGACCCTATGAAACATACTATACTCACCCAAGCCACTGAGACCATCAAGGCTTTGGAGAACTCCGAAGACTTCAATAATCCAAGGAAACTCAATAACTTCAAAAACTTCAAAAATCAACGTTCAGGAGACGCCAGTTCAACACCAAGTCCGTATGATAAAAAAAATTCATATCTACATATGCTTAAATATGTCAGCAGTAATTATTCAAATCAAGCTAACCACACCGATGTGTGGTATAAAGGAAAGAGAACAAGAATATTTTAACCAAGTAATGAGTTATAACATTTGAGTTATAAAAAAAAAGACAAAACAAAGCACTCTAAACCACACCAATATATTTTCATCAAGATTTCGAATTATAAGAAGAAACAGAATTAAGAACACATGCATTGTAACCAGGAAGTAACGTTCGATATTCACCGTTTTTTAATCATAAGTATCATTTAAGGAAAAAATTCGCTTCGCTTATTGATCGAGAATTCAGATGTTGGAGTTAAGTGGACTGTTAAATTGTTGCAGGCGAATTAATAGTCAGTACACAGATGTACTTTACAGTAGCATTTATTGCTCCACCTGTCAAAATGCAGTGGACGTAATTACATAAATAAAACATAAAACATAGAAAATTATGGATCAAAATAAGCGTAATAAAAGGGTTAATCGTAAGCTAGTTACCACACGATTATATTAATCGTGTGTAATTTAATGACATTTGCTGTCGCGATCGAGCCTCTTGGTGAAGCTGAAGCCGGGTGTACGACACGATGAGCCAAATGTTGATGTACTAGGATGCCGACGTCAATATATCGATGTTTATGTGATGGATGAGTTTTGTAGAGACTGTAGGTCGGCAGAGTTGATCGATGAGTGTTATTTGGATGCACTGAACTATGATGAGCACGCACGAAACACGGTGGCGATGAAAACCGTGTAAGAGCAAAACGTTATACAAAGCAGCCGTTGTCTAGTCAAGCAGTCGTAGAGCGTGTGCGCGCAGCAACCCGTTGCTTGGCACGATGACCTAGTGCGAGTTATACTGTTTCTGAGCGGTGCTGCCGCTAAGTAGCAACAGCAAGCAGTTGCCCACGCTAGCCTGCAGTGCTCAATCCCGCAACGCGTAGCAGAATGCTCAAGCTTTCTCAAACACTTACCAAGTCTATAAATATGAAACCGGAATTTGCCCATAGATGGCCCTAGCTGTCAATGTAGTTACCGTCAAACCGCGTAATTGGCGTAATTTCCTTGTTGACATCTCTGACAAAGATTTTCAACTCACAACAATACAAGTTTCATACAAAGCATAGTTTGTAATAGCGTTGAACATGTCGAATTTTGTGCCTGGAAAATACGATTTGCGGACAGCATTGATTTTCTGTTACCAATTGAAGAAAACTGCTGCAGAATCGCATCGAATGCTTGTCGAAGCTTACGGTGAGCATGCTCTTGGTAAATCACAGTGCTTTGAGTGGTTTAAAAAATTCAAAAGTGGCGATTTTGTCGTGAGAAACGAAGAACGTGGAAGACCACCGAAAAAGTTTGAAGATAGCGAATTGCAAGCATTGTTGGATGAGGATGACGCTCAAACGCAACAACAACTCGCGGATCAATTACATGTCACACAAGAAGCCGTCTCCATACGTTTGAAAGCCATGGGAAAGATCCAGAAGATGAGAAAATGGGTTCCAAGGTTATTAGGCTTCCCCTAATAATCGTTCCAAGGGGGGAGGTGTTACGTCCTGACGTAACGTCGCATTTATACTTTGATTTTAATTACGTTAAAGTTCTTCTGCTATAGTTTCTCTACAGTAAAAGTAAATTTTAACATTTTCCTTTTATTTTTAAATTTGTTAAGGGAAAAGGAGAGCGATTTTAACGACAGAGAGCGGAGCAGGGTGGAGGTGCGGCTGTACAGACCGTCTACCGGGAAAATGAATCTCATAAAGATGGCATTTTTTCTGCGCCCCCGGTCAAACGGCAAATTTTAAAAGCATGGGATCTACTACGTAGACCTGGTTATCACCTGCCATTTATGGATCTATGACTCAGCGCAGCCTTACCCTCAATCCTCGAACAGGGGTTCGGCTAGTCGCCACCGGGGCATTGTTGGTCATAAGGGAGCGGTTGGAGGGAACGCTATCACGTGACCAAGCGACCGCACCCTTTCTTCTAGCTTTTGCCTGAAAGTTTCTCTTTCTCTCTCTCTCTCTCTCTTTCTATTTACAAAGATGATGAAATCATGAACAATTATTATTTGAGCGAAACAATTAACAAAAAATGAAGGAACTATCGATTTAAATAAAAGATTTATGACCATTAAAGTGTTCACAGGAATACTTGATGTAAATTATCAGCAGCAAAGAGAACAATTATGCTTCTATATAGAAACTACCCAGGGCTATCACTCGAAAACGAGTACAATCCACATTGATCATCCCAGTTGTAACCGGGTAATAAATAGAAGAAATATCAGTATATCAGGATTAATTTCCTTTTCCTTCTGAGATTATATTGATAAGTACCTTGTATAATATTGGAATCTATAGTAAAAATACCATCATGTATACATATATATATAATATGTTATGCGATATTGTGAGTTAGCTACAAAATCTGTAACCAAATTATTAAAGGGTGATTTTTTAAGAGCTTGAGAACTTTTTTTTAAAAAAAAACGCATAAAATTTGCAAAATCTCATCGGTTCTTTATTTGAAACGTTAGATTGGTCCATGACATTTACTTTTTGAAGATAATTTCATTTAAATGTTGACCGCGAATGGGCCCTAGAAAAGTTGGCAGAAAATCCGCTTTTTTATCGACAAATTTTGTTCAGCGATGAGGCTCATTTCTGGTTGAATGGCTACGTAAATAGGCAAAATTGCCGCATTTGGAGTGAAGAGCAACCAGAAGCCGTTCAAGAACTGCCCATGCATCCCGAAAAATGCACTGTTTGGTGTGGTTTGTACGCTGGTGGAATCATTGGACCGTATTTTTTCAAAGATGCTGTTGGACGCAACGTTACGGTGAATGGCGATCGCTATCGTTCGATGCTAACAAACTTTTTGTTGCCAAAAATGGAAGAACTGAACTTAGTTGACATGTGGTTTCAACAAGATGGCGCTACATGCCACACAGCTCGCGATTCTATGGCCATTTTGAGCGAAAACTTCGGAGAACAATTCATCTCAAGAAATGGCCCGGTAAGTTGGCCACCAAGATCATGCGATTTGACGCCTTTAGACTATTTTTTGTGGGGCTACGTCAAGTCTAAAGTCTACAGAAATAAGCCAGCAACTATTCCAGTTTTGGAAGACAACATTTCCGAAGAAATTCGGGCTATTCCGGCCGAAATGCTCGAAAAAGTTGCCCAAAATTGGACTTTCCGAATGGACCACCTAAGACGCAGCTGCGGTCAACATTTAAATGAAATTATCTTCAAAAAGTAAATGTCATGGACCAATCTAACGTTTCAAATAAAGAACCGATGAGATTTTGCAAATTTAATGCGTTTTTTTTTAAAAAAAAGTTCTCAAGCTCTTAAAAAATCACCCTTTACTAGTAGTTTGATTCGAATCATCTAATTAATCTCCGTACAAACGCTGAAATCTTTAGACACTACCATCGACACATTCACATAGAAGCGAGCATAAGCATATTACCTAGGCTAAGAAACTCTATCGAAAGTGGGCCGAAAAGCGGGGTGGTAAAAATCGCCTCACTTTTAGGGGAAAAGCGACTCGAGCGCGTTTCCTCACCTAATCGCGTGGTCCTCTGTGTATCACATCGCGCAGACAAATCAGAGCGAGTCATACCGATGCACTTGCATAGAACCACTGCTCTGCATCTCAGGAAGCTACTCTCCGGGGTACGGGGAATGAGTATGTGTATAGTTGAGATAGACCACAGGGAAATTCTTATAATCAGGATAGGGTTTTATCTCTTCTTTTCTATTAGCGCGCTTGACGACAGGAATCTTGACGCTCAGGAGCTCTATAAAAGGCCGCGAAAAGCGGCCGGGACACAGTTTCCCGGGGAGTAAAGAGTACAGTTTCACAGTTCGATAGTTTTTCACGGCGGCACAGTTTCACACAGTATAGTTTCAAGTAGTACAGAGTACGAGACAAAGAGTACAGAATACAGAGATCGACAGTACTTATTATTATTAACGCGTGCGAAATCGGGAAGATTGAACGTGCAACACACGACTAGCGAACTCATTAAGTTTTATTTCAATAAACAATTATTGATACGCACCAACGTATATATACAATCTTGAGTTTGTCCGATTTCACCAGTCTACGTCCAACCAATGTTCAACAGCAATAACCACCGCAACAAAGAACCGTAAGTATAATTTTCTTTTACCAAATAAAGTTAAATCTTGCTGCACGCGAAACTGTCATTCAAGTCCACCCCATTATTCGTGAAGTGATTTCCTCCAACGGGCTTGCGTCTTCGGTATTTTCTCGTCGGGTGTGGTGAAGGGAAGATTTATTCTCCTTGAACAGAGCACGGAAAATATACACCAAATCGTGCATCTATGTTAAATTCGTGAGTTTCGTAAAATAGCACGCGTTTTGACGTCACACTGGTCCCGCAAACCCGATTTTCTTGAGTTTCGAAAGAAGTGACAAATGGTATCAAACGCCTTACTAAAATCAAATAGGATTAAGATGGTAATATGCCTTTTATATATATTTGGCACGCTTTTTGCCGATGATATATTCTCTTACTTGTTGCGATTTTAAGGTCACTAAATAAATTTCAGGAATATTGTGATTCGCATTAGCTGTCATAAGTGCTGAATTGTTCTGGCCTACAATCGTACGATTTTTATTTCTGTCGAAGCTGCGAATTTCTAAGACGTCACTAAGGAGATTCGTGACACCAGGAGCCTGAAAAACCTTCACGACAATAACTTGAGGCGTGTCTTCAATAGATGATGGCACTCTAGATATAGCGACTTCTGCACACAATAGCGAAGAAGATGAAACAGATGTCGAAAGCTTTTAAGGTTGGTCATCCATATTCGATATACGATTCGATATTAACTCCAGACGTGATTTCATCGAGTGGTTATCCTTCTTGATGGCAGCTATCTCACTACGAGTACTCTCCGACTGTGACTCCAGGGTGGTAATACGACTAGTTAAGGCCTCATGGCTAATAGCAAGTTCAGCAATTTTACATCTGACATCAGTAAGTGATTCCTGGATTTTCTCCAATTTGTTGTCAGTGGAAGCGCTCGAAACTTGTATTTGACGCATAACGTCGAGCGATGATTGTAATTGGCGCATAACGTCGTCAAGAGTGATATCTTTTGATTTCGGAGGCGTGTGTTGTAAGATATTGGACCGATGCATTAAGCACGGGTCACAGCGAAACTGGTTAATTGTGCTTGACTCATCAAAATCAAAAGCGAATTTCTCTTTGGCACATGAGGAGTGAAATGACAAACTGCATTCTCCTGTACACTTAATCCTTTGTCCTACCCGAGTCACCTTGCTACAAATACCACAGCGAGTCTGCGACATTTTGTGCGTGAGTGTTGATCGTAGTTGTGTGATCGAAAGAGAGAAGTTGCTCAGCCGCGAGCACCACACACCGCAGCACAAGAGGGAGATTGAATTTATAATATAAGTCAGTGATACATAAACTATGCTTGCATTCCTACAATAATAAGTGAGATAAAGTCAAAGGTATGTGCCGGTCAACGTCATATTCACCATAATATCTACTACACAACATTTTATTTAAAATCCGAAATTGTAAAGTGACAGTACATACACAATGACGTACAGGGTTCACACGTATGAAAATATCAGTGAACTCAAGCCAAAGCAAAGACGTTGTCATGCACTCGTGAAGGTGTACTGCTAATATAAAGATCATACTGTCCCACAGTAGAAGCACACACACTCAGGGCAATCACATCAAATGACCTTATATCGTCTTGCTAATACTATACAGATCCGAGTATATAAACAGTATAAGTTGACACATGTAAAGGTGGTAGGACAGTTCACACTGCTAACCGTAGAGTTTACTCCACTTTATAATTCAAGTACAATGTTCCGAATATTAACACACATTTAAATCCTGCGCAGAAAATCGACGTGGTGACAAACTAGCCTCCCACTATGTTGCGAGAAAGAGATTATTTGTTTTTAAGAACACAAATCACTGGCTTTATAATAGGTGCATGTTGGACTATTTTATGTCACTAATAAATGAGTTCACTCAGCAACTAAAGAGCTATAACAAACGAATATTAAACCTCTTTCTCCACGCACAAAATGATGAAAGTACGGAGCGCGTCTACCCACAAGAGAGAGAGAAAGAGAGAGAGAGAGAGAGATGCAACCTGCTTCCGCTTTTTACTGCCGAGACTTACAGCAGTCTCGCTCGATATTCCTCTGCGGCATCTATCAAGAACAATCTACCTGCCGAACTGAGCTACGCATCTCTATTGCTTCTTTTAATTTATGCGTTGTCCAGCCGAGGCGCTAGTCGCGGTCATCTAGCAACTATCTGTTCCACTCTACTTTTGGCTGTAACGAAATCTATTAGTGAGTCGTGGATACCGGAGTATTCCTTTTGGACGATCAAATTCAAAAACTAAGTCGAGAGAGAGTCGTCAGAAATCGATTTTGGAATTATGGAGGGTTGACTGGAAACATCGCAGCCGTATCGTCCCGGTGAGCTCTCCTTACTCTCTACGGTCTTTCGTTATTCTTATTGCTTATTTATATGACTGATAATTATTCGTACGTGTATTCTGGCGCGACGGTGCGTCTTACAGAATGAAAAGATTGGTTAATTAATGTCAAGCAAGTGAAGGGTGGTGAAAAAGTTGATACTTCGTCTGAAGATTAATTTCAGATCACTGTCACGGGTGATACGACGGTATTGCTTAATATAAATGCAATGTCAGTCGAGACAACGGAACGAGAGGTAAAATATGATGAAGGTCTCAAGATTAATCTCATACCTCGTAAATAGTCGGGAAAAAAAGCATCACGATAACAATCGTAAACGATACACTGTGTGAGATTTCAGTTCGTGATGATGGCAAAATTATCGCAATAGCTACGTCATCAGACGAAGATTATAACCATGTCTACAAATACTGATTATCGAAGATGGCATTGTCGACTTGGGCATTTGAATATGAGGAGCATGAAGAAACTGCGATACAAGATGGCCAAAGGAATGGTCTTCAAAGACCGAAATGACAGTGATGTTTGCATAGGATGTGTAAAAGGAAGGCAACATCGGGACTCATTCCCAAAAGAAAAAGCACAGAGAGCTGTGTGCAAGCTAGACATTATTCATACCGATCTCGGTGAACCTATAGAGGGAAACTCTATTAGCGGAAAACGTTACATGCTCACCCTTACTGACGATTTGACTCAAAAGACTTTTGTCTATTTTCTGGCTAATAACACGAGGTCCTTGAATGCATCGAGGACCTCAAGGTACATGTAGAGAACGAGACATCAAGCAATTCGTAGTGTCGACGGCAAGAAGTATGTTAAGAAATAGTTCCAGAATTTCTAAAAGATTTCTATCAAAGAAACATTGGGCCGAAAGATTAAAAAGGCTTGTTATCTAAAGAATGAAAAAGATGTGAGTCCAACTGTTGCAATAAAACTTCGGAAGAAGCTTGGAGTGGTATAAAACTATACTTGAGTCATTTAAAAGTCTTTGGTTTCACTGCTCATGCTTACATTCCGAAAGAAAAATGAAGAAACTGGGATGTTAAGTGTAAAAAGTATCTATTCGTCGGATACTGTGCAGATACAAAAGTCCACAGAATCATGGACATGAAGACAAATGAAGTGTTGTGCCGCGAATTAATTAATTGTACATTATTTCACCATTATTCCTTCTTCACCTGAGGCCACTCACCGAAGTAGAAAAAATGTGCGAACGTAAGCAACGAACTGCGACTTGCTGGAATTTGCAAGTGATGTTTATTGTGAAATTCATTGCGACATTCGATTTCGGTCAAAGGAGTGAATAACTGCTTTACCGAAATCAGTCAAAAGTTTAGCATCAACCTGAACGGTTGATCGCGGGTCGGACTCGTCCGAAATATCAGATTCTATAAGTAGAATCAAACGAGAGAGGTTATTAACTTTTGAATAGACAACGGAAAGTTGCCGTTGTCTATAATAAATACTACCATATTACATAAATTCACGTTTACACCAATTACTCGAGATCTATCTCCTAATCGGCAAATGATCCCAAAAATAATAATTTTTTAATATTATACCGATTACCGAGTAATCCAATTACGCGGTACCGGCATAACATTTGGTGGCAGCGGTGGGATCTGCTGAAGTATAAGTGCTACGTGATTTATTTGGACAAAAAGTGTTTTGGACAAAGTAAAAAGAGTTACTCTGAAGTGACGACTACGACTTTAGGAAGGACACCAGTGTAGTTCATGAAAACCCGACTAAGCTAACGCGAAGGCGCGAAATGTACGTCGGTGCGTCATGACATATTGGTCAAGCGTTTAAAGTCCCGATTGACGGTGTCACGTCAAGTCGCGGAAAACCGCACAAAGTGTGCAACCAAGTACCCAAGGCAGCTACTTGTCACAAAGCCGTCGCGCAACCATTGGCAACGCACCAAGGACGATTTATGGCGTTTATGGCGTTTAGGGCGTTTATGCGTTTAGGGCGAGCAAGGCGCTTTCGAAGCTCTCGCGGTCGGGACGAGTCCCCTGACAGGCAGGAGGACCATGCAGGGCGACTGACAGCCCAGTTCGGCGTGAATCCATTTAGGGGCTCGTCGTTCGGGGACCATGACAGTGAGGAAAGCGACGACGTTTTCAATATGACTACCGGTGAATGAACTCCCGAACGCATCACCGATGAAATGATCGAGCGGGAAATCGAAAACCTGCGAACAATAGATCGCGTTGGTTTCCCGGCAGCTACCGGTACGGCAGCCTAGTCGGTACCCGCACGAGTACAAGATCGGTTACAGGCAGTCGACCGGAGCCACCGTGAATTGGAAAGAGCTCGACGGCAGTGCGAAAGGCTGCAGCGCGAGCATGAACGACGCCAACGTGAACTCGATCGCGAACTCCGGGAGGCAGAAACACCGTCGGAAGATAAAACTTGGCCGATACGGTAAACGAGGTAGGTGCAGATGAGTACGAGCTCATCCACTCCTTAAAAGAACAAATTACGGAGCTTTAGCAACGGTTAGGAGGAGCAGGGATGGAGGACTATCACCCCCCTCGCAGCCCCCAAGATGTGAGCGGTTCGAAGAGACACGGACGCTCTCAAACATGCTCAGCCTCAGCGTGGGTATAAGAATGGTAAAAACATTTGACGGCAAAGACGCAAAGACATTGCTGCTTATTTTAAAGTCCTGCGAGATGATATTTCGCAGGGTACCCGAGGAGGAGCATGACAACCTCCTGGAATTAATTGTCATGAGTAAATTAGAAGGTGCGGCAGCCAGACAACTGCAGCATAAAACTATCAGTACCATAATGCAATTCAGAAGCGAGTTGAAATCGTTATACGGACCACAGAAATCCCTGGCCACGTTGCAGATGGAGTTCAGCTCCCCCCGGCAGGGATAGAATATGGACATCGCCGCCTACGCGGCAAGAATGGAGAGAATTACGGTAGACATCACCGAAATACTTTGTGAACCGTTGAGAACCGAGGATCAGAAGATCACCGTCGAGAGTGTCACCCGACGAAGCACACAGGCTAACTCCGAAAACGGCCTGCATGACCAGGTGCAAGTGCTGGTACGTGCGAAAAACTACCAACGCTGCACGGCTCTGTGGCGGGGGCCATAGAGATCATCAACATGGTGCAGCCAAAAAGAGGGGTAGGTGGAGTACTAAGCCACCCCAGAAGGTCCCTAGGCGCACCACCCCGGCAGGGAGAGAATTGCTTCACCTGCGGGAGGCCAGGGCACGTGGCTCAAGACTGCACCCGCAGATCGGGAAGAGTGAGCCTACCGATGCCCAGTGAGAATAAATCCATATACCACATCGACGTTGTATGCAATTGCTGCCAAAAGAAGGGCCACTTGTGGAAAGACTGCAGGAGGCAAGAATGAAAAGTTCACAGTGACTGCAGCAATGGGTCGATCAACTACCGATGCCAACCCGCTGGGTACGGTGAGATTAAACACACTCACGGCTCAGCAGAGACCCGCGCGCAGGAGGAGGAAAACAACGCAGCAATTACTGAAAGTAACGCTGCCGCCGTCCAGCGCTACGGCCAGCGACTTTGATATAGTCGCACCATTGACTGTAAGCGGGGTACTCACCCTGAAGGCGGACACTGGGGCCCAGTGCAGCATACTCAAGGAGGGATGCCTCAAGCTCGAGACCACGGTTATAAGCTGCACCGTGGAGCTGCAGGGTGTGGCGGGGGAAAAATTCACCCCTATCGGTATAGAAAAAATTGTGCTGGAGACACCGGCTCTGGATGTAGAACATTGGTTCTACATAGTTCCGAATAACGTGCCGCTAGCGGTCAATGGACTGCTAGGTATAAATTTTATCAAATATCACAAGGCGGATATCTTGCACGGAGAGATGTTGAAATTGTACGGGCACTGCATGCCACTTCTGGACGGCACAACGAGGATATCTCTGCCGCCACGCAGCGAGACGGTCACCTACGCCACAACGACGAGCAAATTCATAGAATTGTTCTCGAGAGTAAAGCTCGAAGACGGGGTATCATTGGCGCCTGCGTACGCCGCACAGTAGACGCAGAGCCCGAAATCGTGGCAGAAAAGTCAGAAAAAAATTTTTACAATCAGGATATTTGAGCAGGCAGTCAGGTAGAGGACTAATGGCTGCGTTAAATTGTAAAAGGGGAACCTTATTCACCGTATACCTTCGTCGCTGCGTCAGTTGGAAGTTAGCCTTCGAGACGAGTGTTCGCATCGCGCGCTGAACGAGCGAAAACTACCGTGACTTATAAAATCGATAACTTTAAAGTGAAGTGTTTTAAATCAATCCGGAGACATGGATACGACTTCTGGAGGTATGTAGAAGATATTTTTACATTGGTTGAGTTTAAAATAAATATGTAAATTATTGAAGTGTAGTATAAATTACTGCATAAATGAAGTGAAAGAATTTTGTAAACTTATATTTTCAACTATCCGAAAAGTTATACTTTCTACCATATTCTGCGACAGCCAATGTCTAGGCCTTTAGTTTATTATATAAGCTTGCGAAATTAACAGGAATTAGCTGCCTAGAGCTGCCTAACTTTGTCTGTTATGGTTTTTGGCAACGTAAAACAGGCGGTTGCCGACCGTGCACGCGCGCGCGGCGCCATACGCCATGCCATGGGGCCATTGAACAGCTGCTACTTGAGCAATAGGACTATATCCATACATATACCATATATAATATATATATATATATACATATCAGGAGTACAAATTGAAAATGCGGGATTTTTTTCTATTTTTGAACGTTTATTCTGAAAAAATGGTAACAAATGAATTATTCAAAGTATTGTCCATCGCTAGCCACAACTTTTTCCCATCTTTCTGGCAATTTACGGATACCGTCGCGAAAAAATTCGGCCGGCTTGGCTGCTATCCAGTCATCGACCCATTTTTGGGCTTCTTCGTAAGAATGGAAGCGCTGGTCAGCTAGGCCATGTGTCATCGATCGGAAAAGGTGGTAATCGGAAGGAGCAATATCTGGGCTATACGGCGGGTGGGGTAAGACTTCCCATTTCAGCGTTTGTAGGTATGTTTTGACCGGCGCTGCAACATGTGGCCGAGCGTTGTCATGTTGCAAAATTACTTTGTCGTGTCTTTGCTCGTATTGTGGCCGTTTTTCTTTGAGTGCGCGGCTCAAACGCATCAATTGAGTTCGGTATAGTGCTCCTGTGATGGTTTCGTTCGATTTCAATAGCTCATAATACACCACACCCAGCTGGTCCCACCAAATACAGAGCATGAGCTTGGCGCCGTGAATATTTGGTTTGGCCGTCGATGATGATGCATGGCCGGGGTAACCATATGATTTTTTGCGCTTCGGGTTATCGTAATGGATCCACTTTTCATCACCAGTGACAATGCGATGCAAAAAACCCTTCCGTTTTTGCCGTTCGAGCAGCAGTTCGCATGCAAAAAAACGGCGCTCGACGTCTCTCGGCTTCAGCTCATACGGCACCCAATGTCCTTGCTTTTGGATCATTCCGAGGGCTTTTATACGATGGGAAATGGCTTGTTGTGTCACTCCCAATGAATCTGCGAGCTCTTGTTGAGTTTGACACGAGTCTTCATTGAGTATTGCCTCCAATTCAGCATTCTCAAACTTTTTCACTTGGCCCGGCCGCTCTTTGTCCTCAACGTCAAAATCACCACTTCTAAACCGCACAAACCATCTCTCGCACGTTGAAACCGATGGAACATGACTCGGATAAGCCTCGGAGACCAATCGATGTGCTTCAGCAGCACTTTTCTTCAAATTAAAGAAGTAAATTAAAACTTCCCGCAAATGCTGTTTTGTTGGCACGAAACTCGACATATTGAGAGCTCAAAAAAACTATGAATTTGACACTGCGACAAATTGACACATACTGAAAATTAAAGCTATAAGACGTAGCTTTGACATGAACATAGTCACAGTACTGCCTGATGCGTATAGCGTTAGTAACGCCATCTGTTATCAAACCCGCATTTTCAATTTGTACCCCTGATATATATATACAAAATACAAATTCAAGTAAATCATTTATATATCTATTTTTGTAGACATACAACAATACATATATATGTAAGTATATACTAAAGTAATTAATTTGAATCGTCACATTTTATTTATATTCGATACATTTTTATTATATATATAGGTATATATGGGGCATTCCACGCCAAATCGGACAGTTCAATTTTTTTTCCCTTGATTTTGTCATATTTTCATGTACTCATCAAAAATCGGCTTCTGGTACATTTTGAGATGTTTTTGGTCACCCGTTCAAAAAATATTTGTTTATGTTTTTTTGCTCATAACTTCTTTCATAATAGTCTAAATTCAATTTTTTTTTCATAACTGTTGTTTTTTATGTACTTTTCAAAAAAAAATACAAATAATTATTGCGGCTACTTATTTGTTACAATAATTAAAATTCATTAAAATTTTGATCTGATCCTTCAACACAAATTCTATACAATTTTATGTCTTTATTACAGGGTCCCATTACGAAGGAGTACATTTGACGAGGAAAGAATTATATCTTATTATAAAGGATAATTTGAACGATAATTTCGCTACGTTATTGAATTTCGTGGAAACTAAAATTTCCGAGAAAAGTGGACGTAAAGTTGTGGTGCCTGAGGACTCGAGAACCGCCTTTTCAATGCTGTTTAATAAAATAAGAACCAGGTGGCAAGAAGCTAATAGAACATCGGACATTTTCTTCAAGAAAAACAGTAAATGGCTTAGCGGGCAGGTATATTTTGCCGTACCTACAGACACTGTTGAGAAAGACCCAGGTAGTAAAAGAGGCCGCCCGTCCCTTGAGTTTACATCGGCAAGTGAAAGGTCAAAACGAAAGAAGACCGAAGATATTCGTAAATCCTCAACCCCGGAAGAATTAGCATACGCTACTCAAATGAGCCTTCGCGCTTCGGGACAATTAGACGCTTCGAAAGTTGTTAAGGACGTAACAATGACGAGTCCTTTAAGAGCTTCTAAGTATCGAAAAGCTTATGCAGTAACGGGTGAAACCTCTTTATCGGAAGAGGCTGCACTTTCCGCTTTGATCGAATGTAAATTGTCAAAGGGAGCTTACCTAACGATGAGAAAAATATCGTTGGCACATAACTGTCGTCTATATCCGTCTTACGAAAAAGTGGTGGAAGCAAAAAAGCGTTGTTATCCTCGGTCTGACGCAATTACCATTACAGAGACGAGTGCAGAAGTCGAATTGCAGGCATTATTAGATCATACAGTTAAACGTATTTTACTCGTCCAAACAGAAGTCGTTGAAACCTTGACTAACGGTAATGCTCGTAATATGGATTTAATTTGCAAATGGGGTTGCGATGGAAGCTCTGGGCAAAGTGAATATAAGCAGACTTTTACTGATGATAGCAAATCAGATGCGCATGTGTTTTTTACTTCGGTTGTGCCATTACAACTCATCTGCATTGATCAACAAACAAAAGCAGAAATCATGGTTTGGAAGAACCCTAGGCCCTCGTCTCCACGATTTTGTAGGCCGCTTAGACTACAGTTTCTGCACGAAGATACAGAGTCCACACTAAATGAAGTTGGAATTGTCGAAGCACAAATAAAGTCGCTTAGTCCACTCCAAACTGTAGTAAGTGGAAAAGATATATCCATAACGTACAAGTTGGCGTTCACCATGATAGATGGTAAAGTTTGCAATGCTGTGTCATCGACGAAATCTGCTCAACGGTGCTATTTGTGTGGAGCAACCAGCAAAGATTTTAATGCCATCGACGTTATGTTGCAAAAGGAGGTCGTTGAAACGAATTTGAAGTTCGGGTTGTCGACACTGCATGTGTGGATACGGTGCTTCGAGTATTGCATACATTTGTCGTACAAACTCGGCATTAAAAAATGGCAAGCACGAAGTTCCGAAGAAAAAAAAATTATCGAAGAAACCAAGAAGAGGATTCAACGCGAATTCAAGAGCGAATTGGGTCTAAGCATTGATCGTCCGAAGCCTGGATACGGCAGCAGCAATGATGGCAACACAGCTCGACGATTTTTTGAGAATTGGAAGGTTTCTGCTTTGATAACCGGGGTCAACGAAAAAGTAATCAACCGTTTCTACGTTATCCTACAAGTTATCTCGTGTGGCCACAAGATAAATTGTGAACTATTTGAGCAGTATACTATTGAAACGGCAAGAACTATCGTTGCATTATACCCTTGGTACCACATGCCTACTTCGGTACACAAGCTATTAATTCACGGTTCACTGATAATAGCTCATGCGCTTTTACCAATCGGCGAATTATCCGAAGACGCTCAGGAAGCTCGAAATAAAGATATTAAACGATACCGAGAAAACTTCTCGCGAAAAACTTCCAGGATAAAAACAATGCAAGATGTTTTCCACCGGCTGCTAATTTCTTCAGACCCGTACATATCTAGCATCCGGCAACTACCGAAGAAACCACTAAAAAGTTTGTCGCCGGAAGCTGTCGCGATGCTGCTCGCTCCAACTATCAATGCTGCAGCACATCAAGGTTTCGTCACAAATAACATCGAATCGGGTCTTGTGGACGATACAAGCTCGGTAGATGGTTCCGACATCGACGACGGCGACGGCGACTCCGAATCCGATGTTCCATTCGACTAAAAATTAAATTCGATTACACGATTTCGAGAATAATGTATTTTGAAAATAAAAATATTAATTCCGTAGAAGGCACGGCTCACGTTTATTTTATTATGATTATTATATTTTATATTATATCTCATCCATTTAACAGGATACGTTTTGTGTACCATAATTTGTCTGTCGGATTCGTGATCAGTGACCCTAAAAACCCGCGTATACCAATTTTTGTCAAGATCTGACACCTTTTTCCATCTATGTCCGCCATATTGGATCGGCCATTTTGTTCAAAATTGTTTGGCTTTCTGATTCGTAATCAGTCACTTTCACAACCCGCGTATATCAATTTTCTTCAAGATCTGACACCTTTTTACCATTTATGTCCGCCATATTGGATCGGCCATTTTGTTCGAAATTGTTTGGCTTTCTGATTCGCAATCAGTCACTTTCACAACCCGCGTATATCAATTTTGTTCAATTCAATTATAATAATTAAAATTCAAATAACTAATGCAAGTTATATATCATTGTATACGAAAACGTCATACTAAATAAGTAAATTATTTCATCCTTTTTTGAGTGGTACGGCAGAAGGGAGTTTTTTTGAAAATTTTTAATTTTTTTTAACATACTTGTCCGCCATATTGGATCAGCCATTTTGTTTACAATAATTTGGCTTTCGGATTCGTAATGAGCGACCCTCAAAACCCACATATAGCAGTTTTTGTCAAGATCGGACACCTTTTTAACATTCATGTCCGCCATATTGGATCGGCCATTTTGTTTACAATAATTTGGCTTTCGGATTCGTAATAAGCGACCCTAAAAACCCGCATATACCAATTTTTGTCAAGATCGGACACCTTTTTAACATCCATGTCCGCCATATTGGATCGGCCATTTTGTTTACAATAATTTAGCTTTCAGATTCGTAATCAGCGACCTTAAAAACCCCTGCATACCAATTTTCATTCCGATCGGAGGTTATTTGTATTTACTGCCACGATTTCGGGCTCTGCGTCTACTGTGCAACAGTACAGTATGCAAAAAGTATACCCTATACACACGCGAGCAAGCAACGGCCGGTACTACTACGTGGACACGACTGGGAGTCACATAGTCATTGACACCGAGAATCGTAAACGCCTGAGGATGTTAACCGGTGACTTTAAAAATTGCAAGACACTGAGCAAATCTTACATTTGCCCACTTACACACCCTACAATGTCGGTTACAAACGACGCACCCTGCGGAGTCCTAAAATACGCGAAAATGGACGTAGGCGTATGTATAGTAACCGCCCGAGATTTCAGCATGAAACAAAAAACAGGGTGAACGTCTCAAGTCACCCGGAAAGACTACCTTTCCCCGTACGATTTAAAATTGAGGGAAATAGAGGCTCAGGCACCTCCGACACGGACCGAGGAGGAACACTAGCCAGCAAAATCGAACTATAATATATTTTTTTTTAATCTAAAAACAAATAATAGTAATTCTTGAATTGGAAGATTCCAGGTGATCCGATGAAAGAAAAAAACATTATTTGATGTTTAAATGGATATATTGGGTCTGGGAAAAAGTTCGTGCCGTTTTTTTAGTAAAATTGAACTGGTTATCTTATCGTGTGAAAATGAATTTATTGAAAACAAATATGCTCGATTATTATCGACAATGTTTCGCCATTTTGCGGATAGAGCCATGATGCCATAGGTGAAGAACTTCTGTGGTTTCTGGTTGAAAAACTGAATCAAGTGGTTTTCACAGGCTTCTTTTGAAAGCAGCTTGATTCAATTGAGAGAGTTCTGCAGAGATCGGAATAAGTAATAGTCAGAGGGTGCTATGTCTGGACTATACGGTGGGTGCATCAAAACTTCCCAACCAAGCTCTCGCAATTATTGACAGGTCATCAAAGAAGTGTGTGGTCGGGCGTTGTCATGATGAAAGACAACACCTTTCCCATTAATCAATTCGGGCCGTTTTCTTTCAATTGCTTGGCGTAATCTCTCTAGTTGTCCACAGTAGACTTGAGAATCAATCGTCTGACCAGCTAGAAGTAGTTCATGGTGGACTATTCCTTTCCAGTCCCACTACACACACAGCATCACCTTTTCGCCATCAATCCTGGCTTCGGAAACGCTTGTGACGGTTCACCATCCCTTGTCCACGAACTTTGACGCTTCCGATTGTCGTACGCGATCCATTTTTCATTACCGGTTATAGCACATTTCAGAAATGGCTCGATTTCATTGCGTTTTAGCAACGCAATGCAGATGCTAATTCGGTCTATCATGGTTTTCGCGCTCAACTCATGAGGAACCCATACATCGAGCTTCTTTTTGTAGCCACCTTTGTGTAAATGGTTCAAAACAGTTTTGTGGTCAATGTCTAGCTCCATCCCAATATCGACACTGCTGATATGCTTATCTTGCTGGACTTTTTCAAGAATTTCATAAGCTTTTTCAGTGATTCGACGATCAGAGCGTGACTCATCTTTCACATCAATATTACTAGACCGAAAGCGAGCGAACCATTTCCGCGCAGCAGATTTTGATAAAGTACCTTCACCGTATACAGCACAAAATTTCTTCACAAGCCGACTCAGCGTTCTTTTATTTGTCGTAATAATATTGCAAAATATAGCGCAATTTTTCATTACTTTTCTCCATTTTCAAACGCAAACAACTTTCCAACCACTGAACCAATTGCGAGGTTTATACACTTGAAGTAACGCTCGAAGTGTCACCTTTCCAACGAGCATTTAGTGGTGTCGCTGCGATCTGTGTTTCCTGACTTATTTCCGATTGATGCTATCTATCGGGAAAAACGCCACGAACTTTTTCCCAGACCCAATACTATTACAATTTATTTCTTAAGCGGTATAGAACTTTGCGATTTTTCTTCACAGCACTCAGCTTTTTTACATTTTTATTCGTCTGGTGAGAATATTGTCTCACTCACATTCTTAAAAAATATTTGATAGCGTACGACAAGATTTCTTTAACATTTTCTGTGCAGAGGAAAGAGATTTTATAGTGTTTTAGCATTGCATTCACAGTGTCAGTAGGTATATGGTACACATCAGCAGAGTGAACACGCTTGAAGAAACAATCTTCGAATTCCCGGAGCATGCTAAAAAAGGGCATATTAAGGTGAATTAGTCCACCTGGAATTTAGAATTGACAAGATGCTCGTATTGCTTTTCTAAAATTTTTGCAGGAAAAATGGCGTTCGATTTGCTTGCAGACGTATCCTGTAATGAAAACAATATTATGCGTAATAGCAAGTAAACCCTTGTTAGACCGCGTGTGTTGGAATCAGCTGACGCACGGCGATCGATATTCACCGTGCGTCGACCTGTTGCTGCTGGGTGGTGTAATGCGCTCGGCTATCACGAAGGTAGTCGAGGCAGCGCCTCGCAGGCATGCTGCTCAGTCGAGAGGCTGTCTCTCTCGCTTGACTTCAGCGTCGCACAATGACGCTTTTGTACTACGCAGCCATCTTGAGAATTTTTAGATACTTTCGTGAAAACCGCTGGAACAGCTACACACTCTACGCTCACCTCGGACTTTTTCACCGCCTCATACCGGATCTACTCAACGTATTCGTGCTCAACAGCACTCAAAGAACTCCGTAAGCGTGCACCATTATAATTTATCTAAATTCAATGTTGGTGAGGTGGAGAAATCTCATTTGTGTATCGTCAAAAGTATCACCTTGTGGCGTGCTCTGCAGCGCGGGCTTCACACGTTCACCTCACAAATTTCAGCAAACAATTAATACAATTGTCTGTGCTTCTCCCAATATTTACTCTAAATTCATTTGTGCTATTTTTTATTTATTTTTTTTTGTAGTGTGACAGTCGACGGTAGAATAAACCATTTTTTCTACCTACATCGTTTGGTCTGGTTATTTCATACCTGCCTTGAGTGAAAACTAATCCTTTTTCGATATCTTTCAGATTCAAACCGACAACACCAAGGAATTCTCAACAGCGTGAAATTGAAAAGTATTTAAACGTTTCACAAGTTAATGAGAGCATAGAAATTAACATACTTTTTTCACCCGCTATAACACCAAGCTTACACGTCAGGCCACTAGTTATATCCGAAACGTTCAAATGCGGTACCGTGCGATAATAATCGCAATATCATGTGAACTATACCATAATGTACAAATGAAAATGTGCCTAGAAATGCTTCACAGGACGATGTGCGTTGTAACATAGTTACACACGCTAGCAAGCTTATTATATTTCGCCTCTATAATAGGAAAGATTACTTCCAAACGCACTGTGAAATGCGAGCACTCGGTCTTCGAGCCAGAGCAAAGTTCGAAGTAAACAACCGACATCATGCCTCAGGAAATCCCTTGCTGCTGGAAACAGCAGGTCAGCGACCAGCTGGCCTCGCTTGGTGGCGAGGGGAAGACGGGTGGCGTGACGACGACACCCGAAAAATTACGAAATTGCGTTATCTTTTAAAATTAAAGCGGAAAATGATATAGAGGGGGATGAGGCGGAGATGCAGGCTATAAAAGCGCCTGTGGAAGAGGAAGTTCTCTTTTACGTCTGCAAGTTTACATCTCTTATCAGGGGTACAAATTGAAAATGCGGGTTTGATAACAGATGGCGTTACTAACGCTATACGCATCAGGCAGTACTGTGACTATGTTCATGTCAAAGCTACGTCTTATAGCTTTAATTTTCAGTATGTGTCAATTTGTCGCAGTGTCAAATTCATAGTTTTTTTGAGCTCTCAATATGTCGAGTTTCGTGCCAACAAAACAGCATTTGCGGGAAGTTTTAATTTACTTCTTTAATTTGAAGAAAAGTGCTGCTGAAGCACATCGATTGGTCTCCGAGGCTTATCCGAGTCATGTTCCATCGGTTTCAACGTGCGAGAGATGGTTTGTGCGGTTTAGAAGTGGTGATTTTGACGTTGAGGACAAAGAGCGGCCGGGCCAAGTGAAAAAGTTTGAGAATGCTGAATTGGAGGCAATACTCAATGAAGACTCGTGTCAAACTCAACAAGAGCTCGCAGATTCATTGGGAGTGACACAACAAGCCATTTCCCATCGTATAAAAGCCCTCGGAATGATCCAAAAGCAAGGACATTGGGTGCCGTATGAGCTGAAGCCGAGAGACGTCGAGCGCCGTTTTTTTGCATGCGAACTGCTGCTCGAACGGCAAAAACGGAAGGGTTTTTTGCATCGCATTGTCACTGGTGATGAAAAGTGGATCCATTACGATAACCCGAAGCGCAAAAAATCATATGGTTACCCCGGCCATGCATCATCATCGACGGCCAAACCAAATATTCACGGCGCCAAGCTCATGCTCTGTATTTGGTGGGACCAGCTGGGTGTGGTGTATTATGAGCTATTGAAATCGAACGAAACCATCACAGGAGCACTATACCGAACTCAATTGATGCGTTTGAGCCACGCACTCAAAGAAAAACGGCCACAATACGAGCAAAGACACGACAAAGTAATTTTGCAACATGACAACGCTCGGCCACATGTTGCAGCGCCGGTCAAAACATACCTACAAACGCTGAAATGGGAAGTCTTACCCCACCCGCCGTATAGCCCAGATATTGCTCCTTCCGATTACCACCTTTTCCGATCGATGACACATGGCCTAGCTGACCAGCGCTTCCATTTTTACGAAGAAGCCCAAAAATGGGTCGATGACTGGATAGCAGCCAAGCCGGCCGAATTTTTTCGCGACGGTATCCGTAAATTGCCAGAAAGATGGGAAAAAGTTGTGGCTAGCGATGGACAATACTTTGAATAATTCATTTGTTACCATTTTTTCAGAATAAACGTTCAAAAATAGAAAAAAATCCCACATTTTCAATTTGTACTCCTGATACGTTTACATCTCATACGTGGCTCTTACGTTTTTGAAGAAGCGAGAAAACAGTAGTCAGTGCATTCTCGGATAAGTTATATTTTTGGTAAGTTATCAAACTCAGTGAGATACGAACACATGTGAAGGAGAGAAAGCAGGCGAGTGAGCTTAATAAATTTAAAAGATTTAAACGAAATCCAATTAAGCAGGTGTGGCATTATACCAGGTCTATAAATATGAAACCGGAATTTTTGTATAGAAAATACACGTTTATTGTATGAAAATGATAAAAAATATTTTATTCGAACTATTACCCATCGCTAGCTATACATTTTTCCCACCTGTCTGACAATTTATGGATGCCACGCCAAAAAAAACTGTTGCTCTTTTGAGGCAAACCAGTCATCGAGCCATTATCGTATATTTTCGTAAGAAATAAAGCGCTGCTCAGCAAGTGCGTGTCCCATCGATGCAAATAAGTAGTAATCGGACGGAGCCAAGTCTGGTGAGAAAGCCGCATGCGAAAGTATTTCCCAACTAAACCTCTCAATCGTTTGCTTGACCAGTTTTGCTGTGTGTCATGGTGCATTATCATGAAGCAAAATCACTTTGTGTTGCCTTTTTTGATATTCTGGTCGTTTTTCACGCAAAGCTTAATTCAAATCGATCATTTGTTGTCGGTAGCGTTCAGTATTAACGGTTTCGCCAATTTTTAGCAGCTCATAATAGATCACACCCTTCTGATTCCACCAAACACAGAGCATTGTCTTCCGTCCATAGCGATTTGGCCTTGCAGTCGATGTCGATGGTTTGCCTGGAGTTACCCATGATCTTTTACGCTTAGGATTCTCAAAATATATCCACTTTTCATCGCCAGTCACAATTCGATGGAGAAATGACTTTCTTTTGTACCTGGCGAGCAGCATTTCGCAAGTGGTTTTTCGGTTTTCCTGCTGTCTTTCATTCAGTTCATGTGGAACCCATTTTCCCATCTTCTGGATCTTTCCCATGGCTTTCAAACGTATGGAGAAGGCTTCTTGTGTCACATTTAATTGATCCGCGAGATGTTGTTGCGTTTGAGCGTCATCCTCATCCAACAATGCTTGCAATTCGCTGTCTTCAAACCTTTTCGGTTGTCTTCCACGTTCTTCGTTTCTCACGTCAAAATCGCCACTTTTGAATTTTTTAAACCACTGAAAGCACTCTGATTTACCAAGAGCATGCTCACCGTAAGCTTCGACAAACATTCGATGCGATTCTGCAGCAGTTTTCTTCAATTGGTAACAGAAAATCAATGCTGTCCGCAAATCGTAGTTTCCAGGCACAAAATTCGACATGTTCAACGCTATTACAAACTATGCTGTTGTATGAAACTTGTATTGTTGTGAGTTGAAAATCTTTGTCAGAGATGTCAACAAGGAAATGGCGCCAATGACGCTGTTTGACGGTAACTACATTGACAGCTAGGCCCATCTGTCGGCCAATTCCGGTTTCATATTTATAGACCGGGTAAACAACTTGTAGAATTAAGTGAATCGAGAATTCGATTTAAAGTAGGCATCGTCTATTAAGTATAAGTAGATAGGCGGATGAGATGCAAGTAGTATGTAAGCGAGTAGTATGTGAGCGAGTAGTATGCAAGCGAAATAATCAGGAGATAAAGAGAATTATAAGAATAACCAAGACACGGTAGGGAATATAGCATAAGATAGGTATTCACAACACGCTGCATAGACACATTTGTATGAGAGATTGTATCGACTTCACTACATCAAAAAGACAAAGAAGAAACGACAATTCGCGGCACTGAGATTTGGTCACAGGAAAACGGTCCACGGAAACAGCAGGAGCACCGGTGGGTGGATTCTATATAAAAAATGAACGAGAAATACCCAAATAGACACATTTCCTTTTAAATCGAAGTCACATGCATGGATCGAGCGTGCATGTCCGGTGACAGGCACGCTAACGACGAGTTATACTATGATAATAACAGATGACGCAGTTCAGTGAGCCACGGAGCTACGCGTAACGAGAGATAAAGAAGATCGTGGAACTACCGCATATATCAGCGTATTGGAAATTAATTGTATTGGCAAACGGTGCCAATAAACCAACATTTTCCTGATAAACATGTTAAATAAACCCTACTTGTACCTACTCAGAAGTCTGAATTAATTATTACTGTGTTTGAGGCCGAATTCTTCACCTCGGAAGATAAAAATTAATGTTAACGAAAAAATACCGTTACAGCGTATATTATCATTCATTCTGAAAACCTGAAAATCTCTCGGCCGTAATAAAACCTTCACTGATACAAAAATAAATTTCAATTGGCTTTCAAAACATTTTTCATAGTTTATTTGAGTCTTCCCTTATGAAAATGAATATAGGCACATCGTATACGAGTCAAGGAAATGCAAAAGATAAATAATGAAATTAAGAAAAGTCACTCAAACGGAAAGACTTTTTCGTGATGAAAACAAATTAAGAAATAACCCACACATTGTAAAATCTATCCAATCAACATAATTATTTTGATTAACTTCAATTTGTTTAAATTAATGCCTGAGAATAGTGAATTCGCATTTTCTATTTGTATTTCTTATTAATTATCTTGAAATCGTTACCAGAGGGTGTGAAAGACCCTCATTCGGCGTATTTCGATAAAGCGCATCGAATAGACCGTTGACCCGTTTCAGAAGTCGATTGTGCCCTCGCAATCTTGTAATTCATAAATTCCCCGAGTTAAAAAATGGTGTAATATTATGAAAATATGGCACTTAATGGGATTACTAGGGGAAAAAATCCGGTTTAAAGAAATGATTTACCTGTGTTGCCAATTTTATTTTCATTTCGCGACGGGTTTATGAATCTACGCTGAACCGAGTAACGCGCTTTCCTATCATTATCAAATTTCTCTTCGTAACGGGCAGAAAGATATTCTCTTCATTCTTCTCATAGGAATAAATCTCGTAGAAAGCGATATATTTGTTTGCAAATGGTTTCGCCATACACCAGTTGTCCGATAATTGTACCTCTAAATAGTTTGCAAGTACCTCATTAAATATATCGAGTTCCGATGTAATTGGCGATTTAGCAACGGTCCGTGTTGATCTGCTCTCGACTTGCACGCCAACGTCGATTCGAGCACGGTCATTAGTTATTGGAACTCCGAGAATTTTGTTCATATGAATATTGTTAGAATCTGATAACGCCTTATGAGCATTTGATGCAAGAAGAATGTTTTCATCCTAACAGATGTCTTTCTCATTCCTCTAGTCTCGTATCGCATTTTGGAATAAGAGTTTTGTAGGTATCGCATTGGTTTCAAGTCGAGCACATTTCAATGAAACCTGTGGGCAACATAAAAATGTATTTACCTTCGAAAGTATACGAAAAACATTTGTAAGTGTAAAATCAAAGTCTGAAAATATACAGTTATTTTGATCACAAAATGTATGAAAGTCGTGGCGATGTTTCGACAAGACGAGCCATGAAAAACGGAGCTCACTGCCTGATGTATACACGAAATTTATAGACCGTCACGTAAAGTTTTTCAAAATTGGGAAATACGACGCACTCAAAAGCATAGAACTACAAAAAAGTGTCAAATTATTTGGTGGGTTAAAAATGTTACCTCTGCAAGCAATTTTCTACTGCCGTCCTTCAGCATATGACTTCGAATAGTTTCATCAGCGGTGAAATGTTTTTCGCAAATAACGTGCTTCGGCGTCAGAGATTTTGTTAGACACATAGCACTCAGGCACTTTTCTCCAATTTCTTCATTTCTTGGTACCGAAAATGTTGATAACTTAACGTGCCACCTTGCATAACCGGTTGTACATCCAGGCACCACGCATTTATTGGACATTTTCGAAGCGTAGGTAGAAATGAACGTCTTTGGCATCGACTTGGACTACATGCAATCAATAATTTCAGTTTTTTACACTGATAAAAACAATATTATTTTAAGTTATGTACCGTAACTTACCACCGCCTTTGCACAAAAAACACCATTGAACGACGTTTGGAATATCAACGCATTGGGCATGCACAAACTAAATTGAAATTATAACTCGGCCTGAGCTGGCCGCCATATTTGCAACATTTGGGACACAACGGACTGCGTGCGGACAGCACAGAGTAACCCACCCTGTGCATAAGACTGTTATACCGGCAACGCATAATAAGATATTACTGTCATCGGTATAATATTTTAAAAAGTTAATGTTTGGGATCGTTCGCCAATAAGGAGATGGATCTCGCGTGGGAGTGATAGATACGTGGATTTACTGCAAAAATGTCGATTGGATGTATTTGCTTGTGGTTGCAGCATGGGTAACAGTTCTGCTGCGTGGTGGCCCGTTTATCCTCGTCGCGCCGTCTCGTAGCGGCATGCAGTACCCGTATAATTTAAGCATCTCGCCATGCAGGATGTCCACTTTATGCTGCTTGATACAGTCCATGCCGAGCAGTCCGTTGACCCCCAGCAGAACGTTGTCTCAAACGATGTAGAACCAGTGTTCTACGTTCAAGGTGACCGTCTCGAGCGCAATCTTTGCCTTACCGAGGAGAGTGAATTTCTCTCCCGCTACCCCTTATAGCTCACCTATGCTCTTCGTCACCTTAGTCTCAGGTTTCGGACAGCCTTCCTTGATTATGCTGCACTGCGCCTCGATGTCCGCCTTGAGGGTCAGTACCCCGGTCGTCGCCAACGGTACGATGATGTCGAAGTCGCTTGCGGTGGCGTTTGACGCTGGCAACGGTACTTCGAGCTACTGCACTGTTGTCTTGCATGCCGTCTTCTTTTTTCTGTCTACAGGCCTCTGTTGGGCAGTGAGCGTATTCATACGCAGCGTACCCACAGTGCTGGTCTCTGCAGTATCTCTGACGGGCGATGCGGATATCGTCCTCCCCGCACTCCTGTTTCCCGCATCCTTCGGCCATCGGGGCTGTTGTGCTGACTGCGTTGGCTCGTTTTTATTCTGCGACAACCTCTTCCTGCAGTCTGTTCACACGTGCCCCCTTTTCTGGCAAAAATTGCAGATGATATATAAGCACTGGCGGGCTTAATCGTCCCGTCTTCCGGGTGCAGTCTCGAGCCCTATGCCTGGCCTTATCACAGGTAAAACAGTTTTCTCCCTGTTATGTCGATATGCCCTGGGATCTTCTGGGGTGACTTATACCTCTACCTACCCTTCACTTCGGCTGCGCCATGTTGATGATTTCAATTGCCTCGTTACGGAGTCGTGGAGAGTGGTGTAGTTGCGCGATCTCACCAGAATTTAGACCTGGCTGTGCAGTCCATTTTTGAAGTTGGCCGGGCGCTCTTCCGCATTATCTTCTCGATGATGCACATCTCCGATTCCGTGGCGGCTTCCTCGCAGAGCTTCTCAATGATGTCGACGGTGATTAGCTCTGTTCTGGCGGCGTATACTACGATATCCGCACCCCGACCTTGCCGGAGGGAGTTGAAATCGACCTGTAGTGCAGGCAGAGACTTCCCCTTCCCGTATAAGGCCTCCAGCTCGGTCTTGAACTGTGCCACCGAGAGGATGGTCTTGTGTTTCATCTCTCAGGCTGCCCTACCTTCGAGCTTGCTGCTGACCATCAACTCTAGCAGTAACTCGTGATCCCCATCTGCGGCCTGCTTGAAGACGGTCTTGCAGGATCGTTGGAAAGTGTCTAGCTCGTCAGCATTGCTTCCATCGAAGTGTTTTATGTTTTTTGGGGCCAACCCGAAACTGACGCGATCTACTGTACGCAGGTGTTCGATCTCCCGCTTGACGATATCTTCGGTGATATTTTCCGGTGTTGGCTCACCGGTGGCGATGTCGAATGGATCGTCACCGACGGGGTACTCTCGTAATCCCTAAACGACACACCCCTAAGCAGATTTACACCAAACTCTGCTGATAGTCGGCCCGCGAGGAGTTCTTGCCGGTCGGCGGGAATTCCTCCCGACGGTGAGAGCTCTGACAACGCCCTGCGCATCCTAAACGCAATGTCTCCGACTGCAGCAGCTAGTCCGGCCGCTGAGTCGACACCCTCGCCAGGTAGCGTAGTATCCAACGAGTTTCCGCTACGTTTCGGTCTCGCGTTGCTATTACCCGTCTTGTGGCGACGTTCACGGTTGGCATTAGCATACTTAAATATTCCCAAAAAATCTCAAAAAAGAAATGTATATTTTCCCCAAATATTCTTTATATATATATATATATATATATATATCAGGTGGAATATTTTTTCCAAATTTTGTGTCTGACTGGCTTTGGCTCTGACTCGGCTATATGTAACAGTAATAATTGTAACCTCCACTTACAGATTGATGGTCTTGTAGAGAATCTTCTCCATGGCGTTAAATCCTGGTTGCTGTTGATCCGTGATCCTGCAGCTCCCTTCTGTAGTTGATCGTTGGCGTCCTCCGTGGCGCCATTGACCCGTATCTTCGGTGGTTCCTGGGCTCGTCCTTCAGTGTGTCACCAACTATTGCGTCACGACTTTATTATAAGATCACTCCCGTAAGCGCTTGCGTGCATACTTTATGCGTTATCCTCATTTTGACGTTTCACCGTCAGACGGGACGTTCAACGGTTTGACTACTATGTCGAACCGTACCGACTACACACCACGCGACTTCGTGTCCGATTCGTCGGGTTTGTACGGGTTGTACATACTACACTGGTGTCTGGGCACGAGTCGTAGTCGTCACTTTAATGTCACTTTACGTCGTCCAGAGTCACTTTGTCTTTGCAAATTACGTATCACAACTACTTCAGCGTATCCCACCCTGCCACCAAAATGTTATGCCGGTAATGCGTAATAAGATATTACTGTCGTCGGTATAATATTTTAAAAAGTTAATGTTTGGGATCGTTCACCGGTAAGGAGTTGGATCTCGTGTGGGAGTGATAAACACGTGGATTTACTACACAAGTGTCGATTAGATGTCTATTATAAATAAAGGCGTTCCGTTATTTATTATAATTACGATGTTTCGTATAAATGAAGTGATTAAAGTATAATACAATTTAGAAATTCTAGAGTTACTGACGAGGGACTGACCTGTCTCGTTCGGATATGTTGTAAGACTTTAATAATTCGGGTGATTCCAACCCGGGATCAAACGTTCAGGTTGATGTTAAACTCCAGACTGATTTCGGCCAAGTGGCTACCAATCACCTTTGGCGAAATTGATTACACATTAATGATTGAGTAAAAGTATATGGAGGGAGGACGAACCCCCGCTCCTGATGCCGGCGTAGGTAAGGAGTGGGTAGACAAGCGGCCATTTTATTCGTGTCAAAACTCGTAGACGCTGATTGGCTGATTACTTGGCGTGTATTTTCATAAGATCTGAAACAACAACTGGTGTCAACAGGACTTCCCTCTGGCGTCAGTGTTACCCAGTAATACAAACGTGCTGTAACATTACGATAGCTAAATAATAACGGCACGTCATGTTTTTTATATTTAAATAATAACGTCACCTTGATAGCTTAAATACAGCACGCTGTGATATTATAATCGGGACAATATTGAGATACGAAGAAACGTCATATTCACGGTAAAATTGCACCAAAGTATTTACACTTCCGCGCAACGGCGAAGTTGTATACACTACAAAATAACTTAGCACTAATTAAAAAACAATAAATAGAAAAAAGATCTATTAGAGTAATAAAAATACGTAATTATGGTAGTTTACCCATGTTGAGAGGAATGGCAATGTGGTGCAAGATGAAACATAAAGATATATAGTACAGTGAGGAACAGCATGGACGCTGAAACGTGCATACCGATAAGCAAAATACACAAAATGTTATTGTTTCACTGGTGATATCTTACAAACAATACGGCAAATCACTTTGACATTTTTATATGTTCTTCGTTGGATTATCCAGTTTGAATCGATGTACTTTTTTGATAGGCTTAAGCATGTGGATTTCTTGCTATCGACTTTCATTTATAGTTTGGTAGCAATTTCGCCAAAACAACCATATTGAACCAGACTTTCATATGGCAAATTGAAACGTACTTGACTTTTTCTTTGTGTAAAGAACGCGAAAAATATATAGGGTAAAGTTTCAATAGATTTGGTATTATTATAAAATGAAATTGAAAAAATGTTATCAAAATAACATCTACCTTTATGGAACTATCTACCTTTAAGGAAACAAAATGACGGGAAACAATGAAGACTAAAAAAATGTTAAATATCAACATTTTTAATTCAGAGAATTGAAAGAAGAAATTCAATACTTTGTTAGGAACACTTAATACATTTTAATCCATAGTAATCCGAAACGTTATTAATCTCATCTATGCTTGCAAAACGACGGCCCTTTCAGGTTCTCTTCATTTTTGGAAACAGAAGAAAGTCACTCGGAGCTATGTCTGGCGAAAATAGAGGCTGGGGCATCATTACAGTATTGTTTTTGGCCAAAAAATCACGAACAAGCAATGAAGTGTGAGCAGGTGCATTATCGTGATACAAAAACCATGAATTGTTTCACCACAAATCCGGGCGTTTTTTTCTGATTGCTTCACGCAAACGGCGTTGACCTTGTAAGTAGTACTCCTTATTGGCCTTGTGGCAAGAACTCACGCGTGCACTATGCCGTTAAAATCGAAGAACGCAGTGAGCATAACCTTCACATTCGACCGCACTTGTCGAGCTTTTTTCGGTCTCGGCGATCTAGAATGCCTCTACTGGGACGATTGAGCCTTAGTTTCGACGTTATATCCGTGAAGCCATGTTTCATCACCTGTTATGGTACGTTTCAGTAGTTCTGTATCGTTATTGACTTCATTTTCGACTCCTGCGCAACTTCCATTCGCCGCCATTTTTTGTTCGAAATTCAACAATTTTGGAACAAATTTCGGTGGCACACGTTTCCTACGCAAAACCTCCGAAAAAATGTCATGGCATGAGCTAATTAATATGCCAACATCATCAGCTCCTGCGATTGTGATTCATCGATCATCCATAATCATTTATTCCACTTTTTCCACGTTTTCATCGGTTTGTGATGTGCTTGGGCGTCCAGAGCGCTCATAATCTTCAACGCCTACGCGACCATCTTAGAAACGCTTATGCCACTCACAAACCCTTGTTTTACCTATAGCAGACTAACCAAAAGCAATATTAAACATTTCTAAAACTTTGCTGCACTTTATTCCATTCTTATAGCAAAATGCTATCCAATTTCACTGATCCATTTTCAAAATCGCCGATCCTACCAAAACATTTATGATCTCTTTGACAGGTGACAATAAACTAAAAATCCAATATGGCTAACACAGTACAGCAACTTTTCAGACGAGTTTACCAACACAACAATGAAAAAATCGCGCGAATCAGACAAATACAACACGTGAAATTACAAAATTCTCGTTATTTTTCAAAACACCTCGTATAATTTTTTTTCTATAAGTTCATATATATAATATAAGCTTTAATGTACCAAATTTTGTAGTGAAAAAAGTCATTCCATTTTTTTTAAACACGTCGGTCTTAACGTCGCTATATTGAATTTTTGACGGAAAAAGTTTTTTTTTAACCTTCTCTTTCAACCCTAAAGGTTTCACTATTCTCAATACTTGATAGGAGCAGTATTTTTTTAGATAAATCAGGTGTAAGATTAAAATGGGACAGCCAGTATATGACAGCAAAGTGTACAGTTTCAGTTCCAGTGTATACTGTGTACAGTTCCAGTGATATCTAAAATGTCTGTGGTTATTCAACAGTGATGGATGGTGTATGTATTTGCCCAGCGACATTGCTGAGTGTTAAGTAGAGAATAGATTTATATATTTTTACTCCCATATAAATTGACATTACAAGATTCAGACTTTCGCGATTTAGATTGTTGCGGGTTTTGCAGAGAAGTCGTATCTATCTGGCAGAGATCGACGACGCTAATGCGCTCCCGCTTCAACACGTCCGCTGCTATCTATTCTGTTTCTATATTTTCCATCGCAGATCTGCATACATATTTGATTGGAGCCAGCCCAAACGAATTAGCACACATTGCTTCCCGGATTAGGAGTGAAACTGCCGTCACATAGAGCGTACTTTCCATATCGCTTAACTTGTGCCATCCAATTACGCATCGTGGTTAGTTTTCTGATCATAGAGCAGGATTACCACCATCAATTACGGATTTGCGATTGGCAGCGCAAATTATGCGGCGCGTGAGGTATGGTCCATGTGACGGCACCCTGATTGAGGTAGTCGCATAAAAAATATAATTTTATTATTAACTTAAAAAAACTAACAGTTATAACTTTTGAACAAATAAAAATCTGGAAGGTCAATCTATAAATCAACTTTCAATTAACAAAATCAATTATTGCTTGATATAATCGGTTTAAGATTTCGGATTATTTTTTTCAAAAGCGGGACGAAAAATCATGTCGTCTAATATTACTATATATCAGTCGATTTTATTCTCATATTGAGACTGTCGATGTATTTATATATTGAGAACGCATGCGGGTGCGCAAGTAACTCTTCAGAACAGTCCATTGTACTGTCAAAAATTGTAAAAACGTTTTTAAAAATGTAGCGCTGATTTGACTAGTAGGAAGTACTCCACCCTCCTTTAATAGCGCTTTCCACTGGCAAAACTGAGTGCACGCAATCAGAAAACTGGGCACGATGCACACTCAGTGCACTAGTAGAAATTACGATAAAAGAACGCATTAGCTGGCGTTATAGGAAAATTGTGATAAAAGTGTTGATTTTTTGCGAACCTCATCCCTGCGAGCATGGATATATAGCATTGACAATGTACAGGTATAGAAAACAATGGGCCACCGAAAGACAGAGATGGCTAGTAATGGCGACTGGTGGCGGCTTAGTCATGTCTCTTTCTAACCAGTAGCGTTGGATTTATATTGTGGAACATGTATGAATTCTGAGATAATAATTAAATATTAGTCAAAGTGTCTTCTACATATTGCTTACATGCAAAAACATAGCTTTATTTTCCATTAAGAAATATTTTTTGGATAAGTATTTTGTTATTAATTTAAAGCTCAAAATGCCTCAACCATCAAACTTTAAACTGTAAACACTATCAGTAAACGACTGCGATGGACCAGTATCCACCAAACGATGTAAAATTGACATTGATATTACAAGAAAATAAGAAGCAATTCAAATGGTAGAAAAACATAGTGATTTTTCATGGTTAATGGATTCGGGTTTTACTTTTGCTCACCTTTATTGTTATGACAGCTGATTTGGAGAAGAAAAAAATGTATGGACCAAGAAACAGCAGTGTCGCCAGAAATTTTTTTCGATTTTCTAACAAAGAAACAAATTCAGCAACATTACAAAGGCAAAATAGATTTCTACAAAAGAATAATTCGAATTGTACGCCAAAAGTTAAGAAGATACGAAGAGAAAAAAGCGTCGTTGGACCAGGTTTTAAACGAACTGAAATCAAAGCGTTTGCTCAAGGAAGACCAGGTGAAAGACCTCATTAAAATTGGAAATGGAAAAACGGCTTCATTGCAGCATCACATTTGCAAAGTTTCAAAACTAAAATCAAAAAGGAATTATAGTACAGAACTACGTCAATTTGCATTGACTTTGCATTTTTATTCTGCCGCTGCTGATTCTTTTCTTGGTTGCAAAATTATTTTGCTCTACGACATACGCAATCTATCTCAAAATGGTATCGTACTATAAATGGCGAACCCGGTTTATGTTCGGAAGCTTTAAATACGATCAAAAGCAAATGCGGGGAAGCAAATTATCCATTGATCGGTTGGTTAATGTTTGATAGAATGCATATCAGGCAAATGCTTAAAAGAGATGGTGGTCGATTCAAGCAACTTGTCTATTTGAGGTTGTAATTTCCGAGATCTAATAATGAGACTCCACCTCTCGTCAAAGAAGCTCTTGTTTTCATGGTAAATTGTATGAACCAATCATGGAAAATTCCAATTGGTTATTTTTTAATTGACAGTCTAACGTCAAAGCACATTGAAACTTTAATCAATGAGTGCCTAATAACTTTATCCGATGCAAATATCAAAATGGTATCACTTACGTTTGATGGAGCAGCCACAAACTTAACTACATCGTAGTCTCTGATTACTGGAAATCGCAATGTATCGGTAATGAAGCATGACAACAAGAGCAATCCGATTCATTGGCGGTTCAAACATCTGGTAACCAAAGACAAAATTTATATGTTCCTAGATCCGTGTCACATGTTGAAATTAACCGGAAATACTTTAGGTGACATGTGACGACTGAAAAAAGGGAAACGGTGAAGGGATATTATGGGATCGTACAGCTCCACGATCTCCAGGAAAGCGAGGGAATGCATTTAGCTAATGAAATTCGTAGTGCTCACGTACAATACTTAAAACAAAAAATGAAAGTACGAATTGCTGCACAATTATTCAGCAAATCAGTTGCAGATGCCGTATTACTTTGTAAATATGCTCTAAAACTTCCAGCGTTTCAAGACTGTGGAGCAACTGCAAAGTTTATAAAAATCTTCATGGTTTAATTGACATATTCAATACCTAAAGTACAAAAAGCTACGCCTTCAAACAAGCAGTGTATGCAGAAAACAAGGAGACAATTTTCAATAAATTAGAGGAAATCGCATTGTATTGTAACGTGGCAGAATATTCAAGCGCTGCGTCCTCCTCGCACAACGGCTGCCAACACGATCTCACAGGGCTGTAGGGAATAATAGCCGTACTTTATTTAATGATTTTCCGTTTTTTTTGTATTTTTTTTCCTTAAATTTTACGACCGAGGGACGGAGAGAAATATAGAGAAAGAGTACTGCACACACATGTTGTCAGTTTCGGGATCCAATCACCCCTTCGTAGGAAAAGTTCACGGGCACGCGTGCCGGCCGGACTTCAGGGCTTTTTCCCGGTTACCGTCGAGCAAACAGCATGTAGTAGCGAATATTATATCGTCCCACTCTACCGTGTGTTTCGTCAAAATCGGTCACCACCTATCGTGGGTACCAGGATATATCCTCCGAAACGACGAGGAGTAAATCTAGGAGAGAATCTTGCGGCCCTAGTTTAAGTTTTCCCGGATCTACAAGGAACATCGCTGCAGCATCGTCCCGGTGAGCTTTCTTACTCTCTACGGTCTTTCGTAATTTCTATTGCTGATCTATATAAATGATAATTAGAGCCTGGTCGTACCTGCGATTCTGATATACCACGCACAGAGTACTATTCACAGTATATATATTGCAGTATCGGGACAGACTGCGTCGAGTAGAGTGTAAAATCGAGATTGTTTGGTGGTTAGAGCCGGGAAGAAGTTACCTGGTTCTTTGTCCTTTTTTTTGTTACTGTTCTGTAGTCGTTTTGCTGTAAAGCCGCGCGCGTGTTGGTACATCATCCCATGGTAGGATTGTGTGAGAAGGATTTGAAGTCATAGGCCGTGTCGCGGACTTTTAGGAATAATTGACACTTATAGATTTACATTATTGTATTCGTCTTATTTTATTTTATTTATTTCTCTTATTATATTGGACATTATTTCATTTCTGCGAATTCATGCAGTGCATGCTCGGCCGTCGTCCCGTATTTGGAACTTGATGGCGAGGCATTGGTACGGCTCGAGACGTATCTCGCTTTGACTTTTGTGATCTTTTATTTGGAATAATTTACGGATCGCTATCATGGCTATTTTTATGTGGGTTATTTAATTAAGGTCTTCCTATTTTATTGGATATAACCATGGTTCATTTATCGTTATTTTGGTTCACAATTCTTTCCCGGTTTTGCTGCCTGCAATTTGATAGTTGAGAGATTCAAATCATAAAGGCTTCGCGTACGTGACCTTCCGACGTCCCGTTGTTAGAGTTGTTGGATGTATGTGGGATTAGTATGGTGTAGGCCGTATCGCGAGCGGAATTGCGAGGCGACCTGTTAAGTTTACTTTGCCTGGCCGTGTTTTGGTCGTTTCCCGCAACCGTTTGAATATAGATCGTGTATGAGAGAGAGTGAGAGTCAAGACGAATGCCGGGATAAAATATACTGCCAGAATTGTTAAAGAGTTAATTTTACGGGATATTTTATTTATATTTTTTTTCTTTGTTCTTTCTGTTGACGAATCCATGGTCATTTTAATTAATTAAATGATCTGCCAAGTGGCATTTGTAAATCCCGTACCTGCGTTGTTGTCGATGTTATTTATTTATTTTACCTCCTGACTTCATGTTATTAATGTTTATTTATTGACTTTATTTTATTGTTTGCTTGGTATTGTCTATTGATTTTATTTTCTATTTGACTTATTCATTTATTGAATTTTGTCTATTGGTTTTGTTCTCTACTTGATCTATTTTATTTATGGATTTTATGGACTTATGACCACCTTGACAGTCCGAACCACCCACTCTGCCTCGAACAGCTGTTGCTTGCCTGGGCTGAGTCTGGTCGAACATCTCGTTATTTTTCCTTCCGGCGCGTAAGCGCCTGGCGCCCATCTCGAAAGAGTAAATAAAAGGAAGGAAAAATAGCTTCGACCAGATACAGGTAACGTGGTGCGTTGAGGAGCAAATTTACGTTACAAATTTGGCGCCCAACGTGGGGGTGTATATTCAAACATTACGCGTGTATATTCAAACATTATCTTTACCAAAAGGTCAATTGGTGATCAAAAGTAGAAAAAGACGGGTTTCATTGGGTTTCTATTTATATTAAAAGTGGAAAACGTAAGTACAAACACTATTTAATCAAACCTGCGTACTTGAGTACATATATGTGGGAATGCGAGGTGTATATATGAGAGAGACTATGAGTGTGTGTGTGTGCGAGTGGAACGGAGAGAGTAGGGATGAGTGAGTGGGTCGGAGCCGTTGACGAATTTCAAGAGGATCAGTCAGTCGGTGGATAACAAAAGAAAGAGTGTGTCGTGCCCGAATCGTAAAAACAAATTATAAGCCCATGTTAATTGTTCTCTTTTAAATTCAATAAATATATTTTCTCTCCAAGTCGAACCTACTTTAATCCCTACATACTTACTACATACCTGAGATGAGTTAGGATCATCTAGAATCTTTTTTTTCTAGAAGCACCTACAATTTAAATTATATTGTGAAACATGCATTTCCGCGTCGATTGGAAAACCCATATGCGAAGCATATAATTTAATTACTCTCAAAAGTTTAAGTGGTTTGAGTATTCCATCCAATAATGCTTTTACGATTTGCCAGAAAGCAGAGAAAGCAATTAGATTTGCATTGAAGGAAAGTGATGGTGTGCGTCTGAAACCAAAGTATACAGAAATGTATCTCACGGCCATGGTATTTGGAGAATTCCTAGGTTCTGAAGTTATTTTTTAAAAATTAGTAGAACAAAGACTCGATCAGGATGCTCTTGAGATTCACGAGATTCACGTGATAAGATGTATTTTTTTAAAATCTATAAATGCAAGATTATATTACTTCGCTAAACAATTTGCGAGAGATAAATCATAGGACAGACAATTATGAGGTCAATGGGCCGGCGCTAGTTAATTTTTTATAATTACGTTTTAACAACTCGCCGAGCAATTGGGCGTTAGTCAACAAGCTCCTTCCAATCGACTACGAGAGATGGAAAAGATTCAGAAGACCGGTAGATGGGTACCACATGAGTTGAACGACAGGCAAATGGAAAAGCGCAAAAATACATGTGACATTTTGCTCGCTCGGTACAAAAGGAAGTCGTTTTTGGATCGAATAGTTACAAGGGATGAAGAGTGAATTTATTTTGAGAATCCCAAGCGTAAAAAATCATGGGTAGACCCAGGCGCACCATCCACATCGACCGCAATACTGAATCGCTTTGCCAGAAAGACGATGCTCTATGTTTGGTGGGACCAGAGGGGCGTGGTATATTATGAGCTGTTAAAACCTGGGGAAACGGTTAATACTAAACGTTACCAACAACAATCGACCGATTTAAACAGTTCGCTGCTTGAAAAAAGGCCAGAATACCGAAAGAAGCAACACAACGTCATTTTTCTTCATGACAATACTCCATCACATATGGCAAAACCGGTTCGCGACACGTTGGAAGCACTCATTGTCAGCTGGAAAGTTCTACGCCATGCGGCTTACTCACCAGAGTTGGCTCCTTCCGATTACCACTTGTTTGCATCGATGGGTCACGCACTTGCTGAAAGCGCTTTGGTTCGTACGAGGATGCGAAAAAATGGCTCGATGAATGGTTCGCTGCAAAAGTGAAAGATTTTTACTGGCGTGGTATTCACAAATTGCCTGAAAGATAGGAAAAATGTATAACAAGCGATGGAGCATACTTTGAATAAAGCACTTTTTATCATTCTTCCAAAATTAACATGTTTTTTTTAGAAAAAAAAAAAAACGCATTCCATACTTGTACACCTGGTACACCGAACGAGCACTACATGCACACTGTTTTACGTAACATTGCACGTCGTCTCTCTTGTTTCAGATAACACAGTGCTCATAATATAATTATTGGCCTTTTATCGAGAGATCCGTGCTACGCCATTACAAACGTATTACTGGTACATTCTTTTCATATACTGTACACAGCAAATTCTATACATAAAATTATACAAAAAGCTAATTTTTAAATAGCGTGAGTTTATCTGTGAAACATGAAATTATATTCACAATATTTTTTTTCGATTATTCTAATTCACCTATGAGGTGTGTTAAAAAAATAACGAGAATTTTCTTTTTTTGGAATGAATTTTACAACTTTTTCCAATCCCCGAAACACTTCTGGAACATGTTTGCAAAACGACGGCCCTTTAAGGTTCTCTTTACTTTTGGGGACAGAAAAAAGTCACACGGAGCTTGTCTGGCGAATATGGTGACTGGGGCATCATTACAGTGTTATTTTTAGTCAAAAAATCACGAACAAGCAATGAAGTGTGAACGAGTGCATTATCGTGGTGCAAAAGCCATGGATTATTTCGCCACAAATCCGCGCATTTTTTTCGGATTACTGCACGCAAATGGCTTTGAACTTGTAAGTAGTACTCTGTTGAGAATCCGTCCGAGTTGGCTTGACCGATCTGTGGATGTATTGAAAAAATGTGAGAACTCACTCGAGGCAAGAGGAAAATAAACCAGACCAAGTAGATGTTATATTGAGGAAGCAGTTTATTCTACCTTCCAAAAAAGTGGTACAAAGTACAATTTAAATATGAATGCGTGAACACTCCAAGTAAAAATTAACACCAAAATTCAGTTTAATTTAGAAAATTGTTCAAAATATAAATTTAGAAAAAAGATACAAATTATAAAATAAATAAACAAATTGAATCTTGAAGTTGAGATTTGAACAGCACACAATTATATTAATTCTGTGCTGAGTATAACTGGCTAGAGCTTTGAGAGCAGTGCGTGTACCGCAGTCAGTACTGCGTAGCACGACACGCTGTGAATAATGAGTGCGAAAGATTTTGTGTGTGATTCACTGCAAAGCCTCAGCAAATTGTTGAAGAGAGATTGCAGTGACTCAATGAGAGCACTTGCAATAAACGTTGCTTGAGTGCTGTGACTGTGTGTGAAACCAGCTACGCAGTCAGCACTGCGTAGCACAATACAACATAGAATGAGGATGCACGATTGAGCAGAAAGTATTCACTGTACTTTCCCAGCAGATTTACTGGGGGAAAATACAGCGAATATAAAGCACATGATTAATTATATTAATTAAGCCGGCAAACTAACATGAGGAGAACGTGGTACAGCATGTGCTGCAACGCACGCCACAAGTGAGACCAAGTGCTGATGTACCATTTTTCTCCTCACTGACAGTGAATTGTCACAGAATTATATCAGTGCACTCTTACCTTGAGCAATGAGTCCGGAAGAGCAAGAGGTTGAGTAAGTCCGATGAATAAAGTCCGTGGAAAAGCCTGAGCCAAGAAGATGCGCCCGCTGTCCAGTAGATGTGTAGCGAAAAAGTGTCAAGTTTTCAATATGGCTGCGGAATATGAAATTAACGTTGAGCGCTGAAGTCAGTTGAGCGAGATAGCCAGTGAGCGAAACCGAAGTCAAGCGAGAGAGACATCCTCTCGCTCGACGCGGCATGCCAACGAGGCACATCCTCGGCTTCGCGAAGCCCTGCCTCGGCTATCTTCGGCTCAACCGAACGACGTGTGCTAGAGCACCGCAACAGGTAGGCGCACGACGAATATCGATCGCCGTGCGCCAGCTGGTTCTCCAACATACTCCTTATTGATCGTTTGACCTTTTTGCAAGAACTCATGGTGCACTATGCCGTTGAAATAGAAGAACACAGTGAGCATAACCTTCATATTCGACCGCGCTTGTCGAGCTTTTTTCGATCTTGGCGATGCAGAATGCCTCCACAGGGACGATTAAGCCTTAGTTTCGACGATACATCCGTAAACCCATGTTTGATCACCTGTTATGATACGTTTCAGTAGTTTCGCATCGTTGTTGACTTCATTTAGTGACCCCTGAGCAACTTTCATTCGCCGTTGTTTTTGTTCGAAATTGAACAATTTTTTAACAAATTTTGCTGCTACACGTTTCATACCCACGCTCTCCGAAAAAATGTCATGTCATCAGCCAATTGCCAACATCACCAGCTACTTCTTTGACTGTGATTTGGCGATCAGTCATAATCATTTCTTTCACTTTTTGCACGTTTTTCGCGGTTTGTGATGTGATGAGGGGTCCAAGGCGCTCGTCATTTTCAACGTCATCACAGCTATCTTGGAAACGCTTATACCACTCGTAAACCCTTGCTTTACTCATAGCAGACTCACCACACGCAATATTAGTAGTATGTGTACACCTTTGCTCCATCCCACTCCTATCCTTACTCCTTCCCTCAAAATGCGGATACCCCTACCACCTCATGTTTCCACCGCCGCGCTACCCACTTTGCTTAACCAGTGTCGGTAACGTGGAGATGGTAAAGTGAGGTGGTGAGGGTACACTGGTGAACAAGAAAGAGTAGAGATAAGAGCAGAATGGAGTAAAGGTGTACACATACTTGGAAAAATGAATAAAATTGTGTACTCACCACAGCTGTTGTCGGCATCTACCCTCTTTCCGCAGCGAATTTAAACGCCTGTCTCTCGAATGTACTCACACACACAGAGAGCACCGTGTGTTTAATTCCTTGCTACGTCCTCGTCAGCGGAGCGTTATCGTCGGCAAGAGGTCGCATCATTGCAGCGATCAAGGCATCGCTACCGCACGCTTCTTCGATGAGATGCTCAATACCTACAACATCCACGCGTTTGAGTCCGTATATTGAACACTTCGTGACAAGAGCCGGCAGCATACTTGCTAGAGGCTCCGGATGAAATAGGTGAGACTAATCGATGTAAATGGTCTCGCCGAAATCAAATAACAACACCTCGCAGTACCCATCAAAGTTCGGGTAAACCACTTCGCCGCAGATAAATCTATTTTAACGAGGCACAATATAGGACATTCCGATATAGAGTTCGCCAAGTCCAACGAGTCTTCCTTGACGCTCCACTAAATACACGCTACGTAGGAGCTCTTCCAGGTCATCGTACGCATCGCACATTTTCTCTGTACGCAGAAACACGCTCATCACACTGTCAACTAAAATTACTCGGCACCAAAACGCGTCGCTTAAAATCTTCTCGCCGTATCGCGGATACATATTGCTTTTTATTGTTTGCGTGTAGGATGCCGAAGAAAGACTAAATGCTCGAGACGCTGCTACAGAGTATCACGGGAATAAATATAACAACCTCCTATGAATCATAACTAGGTATCCAGCACTTTGAATGCAACGAAATCGGTTTTCGAGCATGTATAGCCGTGCGCTGTGTTCCTCGTCAAGCGCTTGCTCTGCAGTAAAAGACATAGAATATGATCCCTCACAGAGAGACAGAGACTTTTATAATTAGAGACAATTATAATTCTCTAATTATTACACTATAAAAATAAGAGACACAGTAAGATCAGATATTTTAAAAAATGAATCAATATTTTATGGAAAGTACTTTACACATTTACCGTCGTGTACAACAGCCCTGCAAACACGATAATCCGCGCTCGGAGATTCCTCCACCGTTAATTTTATTTATACTATATTACTATACAATAAATAAGAGTAAGTGTGTAAACTGTACGTTTAAAAACCAAACGTACAATCTGAAGATAAATGTAGAACATAGTGCGCTGGACCGGGAATGTCCAACATACAAAAGAGCGTTGCAAGAGGAAAAGAAGAGAACGGGCTGGATGGAGTGGCAATCACAGAAGGAAGAGACGATATGGTACACGAATGCGCAAAGTCTTTTAGCACATAACGAAGAGATACGACACCAGGTGGTTGACAGAATGAAACCTGCAATCATAGCGTTATCGGAGACGAGGGTGACTGCTAAAATCGGGGACAGTGAAGTATATATGCCGGGTTATAGTGCAATTAGGTGCGATGCAGAAAATAGAAACACAGGAGGGGCAATAGTATACGTAAGAGATGGTAATAAATATGAATTAGTAAGGAAGAATAAAATTGAGTCAAACTGCTGGAGTGTAGCAATAGAGGTCAATGATAAGATATATAAAGGAGTTATAATAGTGGTGTACCATTCACTGAGTGCGTCAGATGCGGAATTTATAAGATTCATAGAGGATATAACTGAAGAGTTAACAATAAAAGGAGATTGTTTAATAATAGGAGATTTTAACATAGATGTCAAGGGAAACTCGTTCTATAAAAAACAACTAATATTAGGAATGTTAAGCTTAGGGATAAAACAGTATGTAAACGAGCCAACGAGAATAACGCAGGATAGTCGAACAATTATTGATCTTGTATTTGCACATACAACCGAGCAAGTGCATGTGGAACACGAACCAAAAATAACAGACCATGCATGGGTAAAAGTAGAATTAGGAACGAGCAATATAGAGAGTAAACAGAGAGAATATAATACCAGGAACTAAAGTAAAATTGACGTGAAAGAGTTTACAACAGTGTTGAAAAACTCCGTGAGACAATGGACAGATGGAGATATAAATCGAAAGGCAAAGATGCTTGTCGATAGTATAGTAGACACTTTGGACATAGTAGCACCAAAAAAGGTAGTTAGGATTCCAAACGTATGGGAAGGTAAAAAATGGTACTCTGATGAGATAAGAAGGGCGGCAGGTAAAAGAGATAATGCTTATAGGGAAGCAATTCATGAGGGAAAGGATGATAACTGGGAACAGTTCAAAGTAGAAAGAAATGCAGTAGTTAAATTGATAAGGAAAGAGAAAAATATATATTACGAGAATATGATAGACTGCAATAAGAACGACCCTAAAAAAATGTGGGAAACCTTGAAAGAACTTATTAGAGGGGGACCAGCCAAAGAGAGAGAAATTGGAAATATAAATATTGAAATATCGGGCGATATGGCGGAGAGAAGGACGGTTGACAAATTTAATGTGTTTTACGTTGAAAGTATTAATAACATAGTAAGTTCAATAGAGAGAGATGCATCTGGAAGGCCAGGTAGCAGAAGAATCTTGATGGGTGGTGGCGTGGGAAACGAAAGAAGCATAGAAAATTTCGAGAATATCGGAATAGAGGAACTCGATAAAATAGTTAAGGGACTTCCGAAGAAGAAAGGTACAGAAGAAGGAATATCAAGCGAAAGTTTGTTGATGTAATCAATGAATCCCTAAGGGAGGGCTGTTGTCCTAATAGTTGGAAAACGTCCATGATCATACCGATACCAAAGATAGAGAAAGCCAATAGCGCGAAGGATTTCCGGCCAATTAATATGTTGCCACTGTACGAGAAGGTATTTGGAATCAAATGAGGTTATAACAGAGCATCAGTCGGGTTTTAGAAAACAATTTTCGTGTGAAACGGCGATTCAAACCGTGATAGACGAATGGAAATTAAACATTAGCGAAGGAAAAATAGTAGGAGTAATGGACTTAAAACGAGCATTTGAGACAGTGGATAGAGAATTGTTAATAGAAAAAATGTCTCAATATGGAATTAGAGGTAAAGTGTTAGATTGGTTTAGGTCATACTTAAGCAATAGAACGCAAAGAGTAAGGTTTAATGAGGAATTTTCTGAAATTATTACAACGAAATACGGGGTACCACAAGGATCCGTATTAGGGCCTCTGCTGTTCATTATATATATAAATGGTATAATTGAAATATGTCCAGAAGACTGTGAAATAAAAATGTTTGCTGATGATACACTAGTATATGTTACTGGAGACAGTAGTGCGGAGGTGGAAAGAAAGATGAATGGGGCATTAAACATAGTGGAAAGATGGATGAATAGGAACAAACTGAAAATGAATGCGGAAAAAACCAAATATATGATTGTGACGAGTGTAAGAAAAGAATTGAGAGGGAATATTGTATTGAAATTCAGGGATGGAACCGAGTTAGAGCGAGTGGAGGTAATTAAATATTTAGGTGTAATAATAGATGATAAGCTACGATTTAAAGACCACTGTGAGTATATGTTGAAAAAAATAGGTAAAAAACGAGTTTTCTGAACAGAATAGGACAATATATATCGGCATACACCAGATGTGTCGTATATAAGGCAATCATAGCACCGCACTTTGAGTATTGCGCAACACTGCTAGTGGATATGGGTGAGACAGAGTTGAATAAACTGCAGATAGCGCAGAACAGAGCGATGCGAGTCATATTGCAATGCAGCCGGTATACGAAGGTAGACGATATGTTACAAGCGGTTCAGTTTATGAGTGTGAGACAGAGACTGTATTATAATGTGTGCATATTTATTTTCAAGGCTGTTAAGAAATGATTGCCGAAAGAACTGACGAGTAAATTCCAAGTTATTAAATCTAGAATGAGTCGGGAAACGCGTCAAGCGGAAAATATTGTAATTCAATTTAGAAGAACGAGAAGTGCGCAAAAGAGTATGTTTTACGAAGGAGTGAAAATGTATAATGCGTTGCCAGTAGAGGTTAAAGGCTGTGTAAAACTAGTTCAATACAAGAGTATGTTAAAAGCATTTATTATAAGCGAAATTAAATAAGTTCAATAGAAACGTAAGATAAACATGTAAATTATGTACATCAAATAGTTGAGAAAACTAATAAACATCAATCAATCAATCAATCAATCTCTCTCTGTGTCTCTCACTCTGTCTCTGTCTCTCTTTTCTCTCTCTCTCTGTGTCTCTCACTCTGTCTCTGTCTCTCTTTTCTCTCTCTCTCTCTCTCTCTCTCTCTCTCTCTCTCTCTCTCTCTCTCTCTCTCTCTCTCTCTCTACTCTACTCTACTCTCTCTCTCTCTCTCTCTCTACTCTACTCTACTCTACTCTACTCTACTTGCCTTAAATAAAAATCTGAGTGCTTTCATTGCCGAACAAACTGCTGTCAATATTGATCATACGCAAAACTCAATTGTATCGAAAAGCATACAAGTATACTTAAGGCTCATGATGAACGAATTACGCATCTTGAAGCACATTACGCGCAATTATTACAGCAAAATATAGATCTGTCACGTGAGCTGCACTCATTTAAGACTAGTACTGTAGTTCCACTTTCTACTGAAATCACATTATCTGGTGTGCCTTTAATAATAAGTAATTCCGCGGAGCAAGTTGTAGAGAAAGTTTTTAAAGCCCTTGGTATACCGAACCTCTTAAGTGATGTCTTTGAAATTCGAAGTCTTGACAAAAAAAAGTCGTCCACATAATGAACCAAGTAATGTCCATACTAATAACTTGAGACAAATCACCTCAAAATCTTTCATAATTACTCTCAAATCGCACCAAGTCAGGGAGCACATTATCAACAAAAAGACAGTCAAGCAAAATTTGACTCTCAGAGAAGTGTTTGGCCTTGATCAACAAGGGCTCGTCTATGTAAATGAGTTCCTTCCACCCGCACTCTATCATCTACCATGTCTTGTAAAAGCTCGCGCTTCTGAACGTAATTATCAATATGTATGATCTCGCTCTGGTTCCATATTTGTGCGTAAGAACGATAGTCAAACACCAATCATCACTTGAACTGAGGCTAATCTTGATAAATTGATCTGACTGTCTCCAAATTGTCAAGCTCGTTTACTCCTCTCACCCTCAACGTCACATTTGGAGATAGCTCAGTCGAATGTTAATTCCTTACGAGGGCATATGGAATGAATCCAATCAACCATAATCGAGCGCAAATTTCATATTATCTCGTTGAGTGAAACGTGGCTTCATTCGCTTCTATCTGATAACTTGTTACGAGCAGAGGGATATTTCCTCATTCGTAATGATCGTGAAGGAAAAGAGGGTGGTGGAGTTGCTTGTTTCATACATAAGTCCCTAAAAGCAAAAGTTATCGAAATTACTGGGTCTAATGCTAAGAAGCTTCTTTTTGCCTCAGTATACAGACTACCAAGAGGATCAACGCTAGGGGATTTTGTTGAAGCTTTATGTAATCCCTCTCACATGTATGAAAATATTATTATAGCAGGTGATCTTAATTGTAATTTAGCTGGTAAATGATTATGAATCAATTTATATACGCCAATTAGTCTTCTCCCTTTCACTACACATTGTTGAATCCGCAACAACTCACGACACGGCTACCTCTGATTCCTGGATTGATGTATTCTTAATCGATAGCGAGGAAAAAAAACTATCTATTGTTAAATCTGAAGCTCCGTTAATAGCTGGACATGATCTATTAGAACTTCACTATGTCTTTGAGGTGGAACCTACGATTGAGCATAACATTACGTGGCGAACCTACAATAATTTTAATGATAGAAGCTAAATTTTTTATCGAATAGATTTAATTCTTCGGGACTTAGCAATTTTAACTCGAGATTCAGCCCTAATTCGAGTTGTAATTCGGGTACAATACCTGATGATATAAATATGATAGTTGATCTATTGTCTGGGGCATTTCTAGAGTCTCTGAATAAATTTGCGCCATTTCGCTGTGTCTGTGTTAGTCGTCCTCCGGCACCTTGGCTCACACAAAATTTGAGAGAAGGCATGGCTCGCAATCAGCATTACTACGTGTGTGTGACGATGTGACGCGCAATGTGGATGAAAGACGTATTACCATTCTCATCTTATTTGATTTTAGTAAAGCATTTGACACTGTACCGCACTTACAACTTCTTGCGAAATTTAAAAAAGTGGGCCTTGCAGAACCAGTTCTTGATTGGATTTTTTCATATTTAACTGGAAGAACTCAAGCAGTTATTGACGACCATAGGACTTCCTCCTCTTGGTTACTTACGACAGCGGGCGTACCACAAGGTTCCGTCCTAGGTCCACTTCTTTTTTCTCTTTATATTAATGACATTAGTACTGCACTTCAATACTCACAGCACATGATATTTGCTGACGATACGCAGATATATCTTAGTTGCCTCCCGTCTTAAATAAATGAAGGAATAAAGTTCATTACTAAGGACGTTCAAGTCATTGCCAACTTTGCAATTTCAAATGGTCTAAAATTAAACATTGCCAAATTAAAAGTTCTTATATTCGGTAGCAATGCGTATACACGTAAATTCGATTTCTCAATGTTACCACCGGTTTCTTTAAATGGAGTGAATATTCCGTTCGTTACTGAAGCTAAGAACTTAGGAGTGATCATGCACTGTAATTTATTTTGGAAATCTCATGTTTTGCATATCTCACAAAAAGTCCACTTTGCTGTCTATAGGTTAAAATTTCATCGCATGGCCCTTTCTCAAGAATTAAGATCATCATTAATAATTTCCTTAATTTTTCCGCTATTAGATTACTGCTGCCTAGTTTATAACAATCTGACTGAGGAAATAAATTTAAAATTAGAACGTCTCATCAATTACTGTTGTTACGTCCTTTTTACGTAACGTCGCATTTATATATTTTTAATTCGATTACGTTAAAGTTCTTCTGTTTTAGTTGCGCTACAGTAAAAGTAACTTTTCACATTTTCCTTTTATTATCGAACTTCTTAAGAGGAGAGGAGAGCGATTTTAGCGACGGAGATCGGAACAGGGTGAGGATGCGGCTCTACCGACCGTCTCTCGGGGAAATTAATCTTGTAAAGATGGAATTTTTTAGCGCTCCCGGTCAAAAGGCAAACTTTCAAAACATGGGATCTACTGCGTAGACCCGGTTATCGACTGCCATTTATAGATCTAAGATTCAGCGCAGCCTTACCCTCAATCCTAGACCAGGGGTTCGGCTAGTCGCCGTCGGGGCGTTGTTGGTCATAGGGGAGCAGTTGGAGGGAACGCTATCACGTGACCAGGCAACCACACCCTTTCTTCTCGCTCTTGCCTGAAATCTTCTCTGTCTCTCTGTCTCTCTCTCTCTCTCTCTCTCTCTCTCTTTGCAAAGATGATGAAATCACGAACAATTATTAACTGAGCAAAACAATTAACAAAAGTGAAGGAACTGTTGATTTAAACGAAAGATTTATGACTATTAAAGTGTTCACACGAATACTGTAGGTAAAATATCAGCAGCAAAAAGAACAATTATGCTTCCATATGGAAACTATCCAAGGCTGCCACTCGAAAACGAGTACAACCCACATTGAATTAATGAGCTTACCAGTTGTAATCGGGTAATAGAAGAAAGATCAGTATATCAGGATTAATTTCCTTTTCCTCTTGAGATTATATTAATAAGTCTCTCGTAAAATATTGTAATTTATAGTAAAAATACCATCATATATATATAGAATATGTTATGCATATATAGAAAGGATAAAGGAAATATTAGAATTAATTTATGGTAAACACCAAAAGAAAGACGAAACGAGAAAGAGAAAACTGTAACACGTTTCAATAAAGCTTCCTCTGCAGGAAAGCGAGGCTGGCCGACTCTCCACGCAACGATAAACGCCTTGCGCGAGGTCTGAACAACGATCTAGCCGACTTGCGTACGGACGAAATATACGAGTAACCGAGTCAGGCGAGTGGCTCTCAAGAAAGGTACTCTCTCGCTCTCTCTCGTTTCCATGCATCAAAATACTTGTTTTACCAGCAAGTTATACTACTGTGTTCAAAAAAGGAGGTGAATTTTGTTTTAAAATTAATATTTTTTATTTATTCTTCCAAATCGATTTCGTCCCCCTCAAAATAACCCCCCTAGCTACAATACACTTATGCCAACGTTTTTTCCAATGTTTGAAGCATGCTAAAAAGTCGTCCTCAGGTATAGCCTTCAATGCGCGTAGCGATTCACGTTTGATCTCTTCAATCGACTCAAAACGATTGCCCCGGAGTGGTCTCTTGAGCTTTGGAAACAGCCAGAAGTCACACGGTGCTAAATCAGGCGAATACGGTGGTTGTGGAGCGACATGAGTGGAGTTTTTGGCAAAAAACTCACGAAGAACCAGTGCTGTGTGCGACGTGCATTATCGTGGTGCAAAATCCAAGTGTTGTCTTTCCATAATTCTGGCCTTTTCTTGCGAATAGCTTCACGCAAACGACGCATAACACTTAAATAATATTCCTTGTTGACAGTTTGGCCAGTGGGAAGGAATTCGTAATGCACCACACTACGATAATCGAAGAAAACTGTCAACATGACCTTGATTTTTGAGCGACTTTGGCATGGATTTTTCGGTCTCGGTTCACCTTTGGCACGATATTCGCTCGATTGATCGGTTGTTTCCGGATCATAGGCATAAATCCAAGTCTCATCGCCCGTAATAATTTGTTTGTAGACGTCCTGATAGTCAGAAATCATTGATTCACATGCTTGAACGCGACGCTCTTTTTCGAAAAAATTGAGAAATTTTGGCACCAAACGCGATTTGACTCTTCTGAGGCACAAATGATCCTTCAAAATTGCTTGCACTGATCCAATTGATATTGCAAGCATGTCGGCATGGTCTCGAATTGTTAATGGACGATTTTCGAGCACCATTTCCTTGATTTTCTTGATGTGTTGCTCATCAATTGACGTCGATGGTCGTCCAGAGCGTTCCAAATCATCAACACGTTCTCTGCCTTCTTTGAAGTCTTTGTACCACTTGTAAACATTTTTCTGTGACATAGTCTCGTCACCGAAAGCCTTTTGGAACATTCGATACGTTTCAGCGGCGGAAATTTCATTCCGCAAGCAAAATTTAATAGCACTTCTTTGCTCAACAAAATTCGACATCGTAAAAATCGCCAAATTCACTTTTCTTTGTTCACAAAACCAAGCGTAAACTAAAAACTAATGATGATATTAACATGTAATTTGTCACAGATGTCACTAACAGTCCTACCAACTTAAAAAAAAATTCATTTGTCCGATTCGGTTAACGCGGAAAGTTTAAATTAAAAATTCACCTTACTTTTTGTATATATGATTTTGTATATATATAACACAGTAGTATATATGAAATATGTTACACATATATAGAAAGAATGAAATGAAACGTTAAGATTGTTTTACAGCTAAATACCAAAAGTAAGACGAAACGAGAAAGAGAGAAAACTGTAACACGTTTCAATAAAGCTTCCTCTGCAGGAAAGCGAGGCTGGCCGACTCTCCGCGTCATGATAAACGCCTTATCGCGAAGGGCTTAACGGCGATCTAGCCAAGTCGGCTACGAACGAAATGTACGAGTAACCGAGTTAGGCGAGTCGCTCTCAAGTGAAATCCTTCTCTCTCTCTCTCGCTCTCGTTTCTATAATACGAGAATAATTGTCTAACTAACAAGTTATTGAAGAAAACTTATTAACTACAAGTAGAGTAATTACTAATTAAACGAATAACCAACAATGATTAGAATAAGCCATAATTCAACAAAAACATTTATCCTAATAAGAGATTAACGCAAAAATCAGCTTGCATACGACGAGTTAACTACAGAATCTGTAACAAAATTATTACTAGTGGTTTGATGTGAAGAATTTAATTAAGTTCCGTACAAACGCTGAAATTCTGAGCCATTACCATAGACACATCTACATAGAAGCGAGCATAAGGATATTACTTAGGCTAGGAAACTCTATTGAGAGTAGGCCAAGAAGCAGGGTGGTAAAAATCACCTCATTTTCAGGGGAAAAATGCCTCGAGCGCGTTCCCTCACCTACTCACGTGGTCCACTGTGTATCACATCGCACGGACAAATTAGAGCGCGCCATACCGATGCACTTGCATAGATCTATGGCTCTGCATATCGCGAAGCTACTCTGCGGAGTAAGGGGAATGAATACGTGTATGGTTGAGATAGACCACGGGGAAATTCTTATAATCAGGATCGGGTTTTATCTCTTCTGTTCTTTTCACGCGCTTGACGACAAGAATTTTCGACGCTCAGGAGCCTTATAAAAGGCCGCGAAAATCGGCCGGAGACACAGTTTCACGGGGAATACAGGAGACAGTTTCACGGGGAGTCAAGTAACACAGTTTCACGGTGAGTCAAGTAACACAGTTTCACGGGGAGCAAAGGGCTAATCACTCGCCAGGCAGTCAATAAGTCGCCAGGCAGTGAGTCAATAGCCCGTAGGAGTTAGACTGTTTTGTGGGGACCAAGTAGTACATTTCAATAGTTTTCACCGCGGCTTAATTTCACAAAGTACAGTTTCAAGTAGTACAGAGTATGAGTACAGCACTTGTAATTATTAACGCGTGCGAAATCGGGAATATTGAACGTGCAACATTCGACTACTCATGTAGTTTTATTTCAATAAATAATTATTAATACGCACCAACGCCTACGTTCGATTTTGAGTTTGTCCGACTACACCAGTCTACGTCCACCCAACGTTCAACAACAAGAACCACAGCAACAAACAACCGTAAGTACAATTTTCAATTACCAATTAAAGTGAAACCTTGCTCCGCGTGAAATTGTCATTCAAGTCCCACCCCATTATTCGTGAAGTGATCATCCTTAACCAAGAACAAAACGCACTCCAGCCCTATCCCGAGTAGATTTCCGCGAGGTTAGACTCAAAAACGGGCTTGCGTCTTCGGTATTTTCTCGTCGGGTGTGGTAAAGGGAGGATTTATGCTCCTTGACCAGAGCACGGAAAATATACACCGAAACGTGCATCTATGTTAGAGTCGTGGGTTTCGTAAAATAGGCCGCGATTTTGACGTAAGACTGTATATGTTTTGTTTTCGATCTTCGATGCGATACTCATATTACTCCGTACAAGCAACAACTTGGCTGACTTACAGTTAAGTCGCGACGTCTGTATTTTCTTGGTATCTCAATGTTATAACATTATGCATCAGAAAGCACCAACATATTTATTGGCTCTGTTCAATCATCAGAGGGATACTCCTGAACGTCAGTTAAGGAGACCTCGATCGACTTTTTCTGTGCCAATGCATCGCACAATACTTATAGAAACGCATTTTCTCTCCCTGGCATTTATTTTTGGGAGACCTTACCATCTCATGTCACTTCTTCTTCTAGTCTAGAACTGTTTAAGATTCGTCTCCATACTCACCTTTTTAATCATGTTGATGTAAATAAGTTTTTATTTTTGTTCACGGTAGTATAGTGAGAGCAATATACCAGGTCTATAAATATAAAACCGGAATTTTTGTATAGAAAATACACGTTTATTGTATGAAAATGATAAAAAATATTTTATCCGAAGTATTGCCCATCGCTAGCTATACATTTTTCCCACCTCTCTGACACTTCGTGGATGCCACGCCAAAAAAACTGTTGCTCTTTTGAGGTAAACCAGTCATCGAGCCATTTTCGTACATTTTCGTAAGAAGTAAAGCGCTGCTCAGCAAGTGCGTGTCCCATCGATGCAAATAAGTAGTAATTGGACGGAGCCAAGTGTGGTGAGTAAGCCACATGCGAAAGTATTTCCCAACTAAACGCCTCAATCGTTTCCTTGACCAGTTTTGCTGTGTGTGATGGTGCATTATTATGAAGCAAAATCACTTTGTGTTGCCTTTTTTGATATTCTGGTCGTTTTTCACGCAAAGCTTAATTCAAATCGATCATTTGTTGTCGTAGCGTTCAGTATTAACGGTTTCGCCAGGTTTTAGCAGCTCATAATAGATCACACCCTTCTGATCCCACCAAACACAGAGCATTGTCTTCCGTCCATAGGGATTTGGCCTTGCAGCCGATGTCGATGGTTCCCCTGGAGTTACCCATGATCTTTTACGCTTAGGATTCTCAAAATATATCCACTTTTCATCGCCAGTCACAATTCGATGGAGAAATGACTTTCTTTTGTACCTGGCGAGCAGCATTTCGCAAGTGGTTTTTCGGTTTTCCTGCTGTCTTTCATTCAGTTCATGTGGAACCCAATTTCCCATCTTCTGGGTCTTTCCCGTGGCTTTCAAACGTATGGAGACGGCTTCTTATGTCACATTTAATTGATCCGCGAGTTGTTGTTGCGTTTGAGCGTCATCCTCATCCAACAATGCTTGCAATTCGCTGTCTTCAAACTTTTTCGGTGGTCTTCCACGTTCTTCGTTTCTCACGTCAAAATCGCCACTTTTGAATTTTTTAAACCACTCAAAGCACTGTGATTTACCAAGAACATGCTCACCGTAAGCTTCGACAAGCATTCGATGCGATTCTGCAGCAGTTTTCTTCAATTGGTAACAGAAAATCAATGCTGTCCGCAAATCGTATTTTCCAGGCACAAAATTCGACATGTTCAACGCTATTACAAACTATGCTGTTGTATGAAACTTGTATTGTTGTGAGTTGAAAATCTTTGTCAGAGATGTCAACAAGGAAATGGCGCCAATGACGCGGTTTGACGGTAACTGCATTGACAGCTAGGGCCATATATGGGCAAATTTCGGTTTCATATTTATAGACCTGGTGTACCATCAAATTCTGTATAGTCAATTTGCTACTTATAAGCTAGTTCTATTTTTATTCTTATTTTTATAATTTTTAGAATTACTTTTAAGTTTATTATTATAAGATTCTTATTGTTTTAATTGCATTTCTGTATAAACCAATCTCATTAGATTTAGCATAGCTTATTCTAGTTTAGAAAAATATTATTATATTCTTGTCATAAATATTTGCCAAAGGCTTGCCAAGGCATAATGAAACAATCTCTCTCTCTCTCTCTCTCTCTCTCTCTCTCTCTCTCTCTCTCTCTCTCTCTCTCTCTCTCTCTCTCTCTCTCTCTCTCTCTCTCTCTCTCTCTCTCTCTCTCTCTCTCTCTCTCTCTCTCTCTCTCTCTCTCTCTCTCTCTCGACTCTGTCACGTCGGGCTCTATGAAAGATTGAGAATAAAATGTGCAAAATAGCTAATTCACCGTGTGAAGTAAGTGAGATGGGTATGTGAGTGATCTAGAGTGCCCGTAGACATTGATTCTGATATCAGAATCAATTGGTTCGGACGTGGTCTGCTGTAAGAAGTGAATATTAGATTGTCCGAGAAATCGCCATGTGAAGGGAATCAGCACGATCGGGCTTGCATGTGGCGACACAGCAGGTGTCTGAAGTGAGAGTTATTGGAATTAGGTAAACAGTGGTGCCGATAAGGAAGGGAGCTATGGATCTCAAAATATCAGCGCCGGTGGCGTGTAGGCAGTGTAGGAAGGAAATAAAAACTGAAACATATAAATGTGTGCCATGTGATAAGTTCTTCCATCCTAGTTGTCATAAACTGCATAAAGTGTATAACAATGCGAACGAACTGGTACCATGTGATGGAAGAATGGATAAATATACCGTTAAATGTGAAGTTGGTAGCAAAATAGGAAATATTAGCAGAGAGAGAAAACAGTCAGATAATGAAGATGGAAGGAATCCTCGCGAACGAAGTGCATCCACATCAGGAAATTCAATAAACAATAAAATAGATTGTGTATATAAGATGGTTAAACAAATAAAGGATGAAGTAATGGGGAAGGAGTTAATTAGAAGGACTATAATCGAGGCGATAAGAGAGGAAATGGATAGAGTAAAATAGGAAATACATAATTGGAAGACTGCCGAGTTAGAATCACTAATAGGTGCAGCGGTAAGAAGAGAAGTACAAAGCATAATGAGCAGTACGCCTATGTTGAGTGAAGAATTGGGAGTCAAGAAAAGCTACAGTGGAGCAGTAAAAAATGAGGGAGAGTCAGTGTTTATTATCAAACCTAAGGATGGAAAAGAAGAAAGTACGAGTGAGGCAACAAAAATAGATATTAAAAATATTAATATCTCCAAATTAGGAGTCGGAATTACAAAGATGAATAAAGTAACAGGCGGAGCGGTCGTGGTGGGGTGTGAAAATAAAATCCAAGCGGAGAATTTAAAAAGGAAAGTCTCTGCAGATCTGGGGGAAAAATATGTAATAAAAACTCCAATGAAGAAAAAGCTGAAGCTAAGGATATATGATGTCGACAAAGAAGATAGTATGAACGAGCAAGAATTTTGGAAAAAAATTGAAGAGCAGAATGGATTCGAAAGGGACAGTGTGCACGGGAAGATTGTGCATAAAACGAAGAATGAAGGATCTCAACGAACAACAGTCATAGCAGAGGTGGACGCCATAACGCACGGTAAGATGCTGGTAGAAGAAAAAGTGAAGATAGGATGGAGTATATGCAAAGTTCGTGAATACATAGGGATTTTAAGATGTTTTAAGTGTTGCGGTTATTACCACTTCGCGAAAGATTGTACGAAAGATGAGATATGCGGGAAATGCGCGGAGAAGCATGCTGCCAAAAAGTGCGAAAGTGAAATAAAGAAATGTGTGAACTGTGAAGATAAAATTCAAAGATTCAAAATTAATAATATAAAGTCTGATCATTCAGCGTTTGAAGTGAGCTGCCCATATTACTAAGAGAGTTGAATAAGCAAAGAAATAAAATAAATAGTAGTTTATAGCAATTAGGAAAACGGAAGAAGGAAAATGATAGAATGATTTGTTTAAATGTGCAAGGCTTCATAAATCATAAAGATGAAATAATAAATGTACTGTTAGGGAGTTGTGGGCCAAATATATTAGGATTCACTGAAACACATGTAACACATTTAGTAGAGGATTATGAGCTACAAATTGACGGATACATATGTGTGAGAGGAGATTCTGAATCCAATAGAACGGGTGGTGTATTATTGTACGTAGATAATAAAATCAAATTCGAGATATTAGCGGTGGATGTATGCGAACGAAACTGGTGGTCAGTTACAGTTAAAATTAGTGATAAGAATTTCAAAGGAATAATAATGTTGGTTTATCATTCGCCTAGAGGTAGTGACGCTAGTTTTATAAATTTCCTTGAAGAAGTGTGTAATAGGGACATGTTGAATGGTGATGTTATAATAATGGGTGACTTTAATATAGACATGAAAATAAAGAGTTATTGTCAAAACAAATTATTGAGAATAATGAACTCTGTAGGTTTGAAGCAATTGATAAATGAGCCCACTAGAATAGTAAAGGGTGGTTAAATTTTAAGGGCCGATGTTGATTTTTAATAAAACACAAATTATTTAGGAAATTATTGTCAATTCTTTTTATTATGATAATATGGTATGAATCAATTATGTATGGAACAAAATATCGGCCAAATGGCCGCCGCGACCTCGGCGGCACACCTCCATCCGATGGTCCAAATTTTCGATGACGCTTAAGCATAATTGAGGTTCTATGCCGTTAATGTGCCGAATTATCTCATCCTTTAGCTCTTGAATTGTTGCTGGCTTATCGACGTACACCTTTTCTTTCAAATAACCCCAAAGAAAGAAGTCCAACGGTGATTTCAAATCACATAATCTTGGCGGCCAATTGACATCGCCACCACGTGAGATAACACGGCCATTGAATTTGTCGCGCAAAAGAGCCGTTGTTTCGTTAGCTGTGTGGCAAGTGGCACCGTCCTGTTGAAACCACATATCGCCCACATCCATATCTTCCAATTCGGGCCATAAAAAAATCGTTATCATCTCACGATAGCGAACACCATTCACAGTAACTGCCTGACCGGCCTCATTTTGGAAAAAATACGGCCCGATGATGCCGCCAGCCCATAAACCGCACCAAACAGTCACTCTTTGTGGGTGCATTGGTTTTTCGACAATCACTCTTGGATTATGATTCGCCCAAATGCGGCAATTCTGCTTATTGACGAATCCACTGAGGTGAAAATGTGCCTCATCACTGAAGATGATTTTCTTCGAAAATTGATCATCCACTGTTGCCATTTCTTGCCACCATTCTGACCATTGACGACGTTTGGAATGGTCAAGAGGCTTTAGTTCTTGAGTCAATTGCACCTTATAAGCGTGTAAATGCAAGTCTTTATGCATAATGTTCATCAACGACGAGCGTGAGAGGTGCAATTGTTGGGCACGACGACGAGTTGAGGTGGACGGCTCTTCAGCCACACTATCGCGAACAGCAGCAATATTTTCTGCAGTACGAGCTGTACGAGCATGCACTGGTGTTTTAATATCTCCTACAGACCCGGTTTGCTCAAATTTTTGCACGATTTTTCCGATTGTACGCACATTTGGACGATTAAATTGACCGAAAAAATCACGAAGTGCACGATATGCATTTTGATTTGAACGCCCATTTTCATAATAAGCCTGAATAACTTCAACGCGTTGCTCGATTGTGTATCTTTCCATGGTTCAAATTGAGTTAGTCTGAAATTGAGAAATGTCAAATGAAATGCAGAAAAAAACTTGACGTTTAGGTGTGGTTCACATTCAACATCGGCCCTTACAATTTAACCACCCTTTAATTGATAAAAAATTAAACTTTTCAGCCCATGTAAATTACACTGGTAAGAAAATAGGATCGAGAATAGGAGTATTACGTAGAGTTAGTGCAAATTTGACGCCATATATGAGAAGCGTAGTATACAAGACGATAATTGCCCCGATGTTTGAGTATTGTTCGTCTATATTATTGGGCGTAAGTGAGACTAACCTTCAATATCTGCAAAAATTGCAGAATAAAGGAATAAGAATTATATTGCGGTGTAATAGTAGAGTGAGAATTTTAGAAATGCTTGAAGCGCTACAATTTATGTCGATCAGGGAAAGAATTGAATATAATGTCTGTATACTAGTCCACAAAATGATAAATGGGCAGTGTCCGAAATATTTAACGAATACAATAGTAGTCATAGGAAGGGAGGAAGTAATGAATACAAGGCTGAGAGGTAGCTTATTTATAAATAAATGTAAAACTAGCGAAGAGCAAAAAATGTTATTGCACGATGGGTTTAAAGTGTATAATAATTTACCAAATGTAACAAAAAAGGAGCGAGGACTGCAAAGTTTTAGAAGAGCATTAGTCAAGCATATCAAGAGTAGGAGGGGAGAGGGTGGAGCATTGATGATTAGAGAGTAGGAATATTAGTATAAGTTATAAAGGTATGTGATAGTATGTGATACAGAATTGTAGTACTTTCAATTGTAGCTACTGGAGCTAATAATAAAGATATCTCTCTCTCTCTCTCTCTCTCTCTCTCTCTCTCTCTCTCTCTTTCTCTCTCTCTCTCAGACATAGATAAAGAAGACTGTGAAAACGAACATGAATTCTGGAATAAAATAAAGGAACAAAATAGTATCGATAGAGCAGGATTTGAGGGTAAAATAGTACATAGATCGAATGGAGCAAATAAAAGAGGAACAACGGTCATCGCAGAAATAAATGATGAGGGACGAGAAATATTTCGAAAAAAAGAGAAATTAAAAATCGGATGGAAAATATGTAAAGTACAAGAGTATATAGGTATATTAAAATGCTATAAATGTTGTGGATTTTATCACATGGCGAGAGACTGTACGAGAAATGAAGTGTGTGGAAGCTGTGCGGGAAAGCATGCGACAAAAGAATGTAAAAACAATGAGAAGAAATGTGTAAATTGTGAAGAAAAAATCAAAATATTCAAGATTAAGAATATAAAATCAGATCACTCGGCATACGATAAAAATTGTGAATGCTATAAACGCGAAATGGAGAAACGAAAAAGTAAAATTTTATGCAGTATATAGCAACCAAAAAATAGAAATAAGATAAATAACTTAGTGTATCAACATAAAATTAAGAAGAAGAAAAATAATATAATTTGTCTGAATGCACAAGGCTTTTTAAGACATAAGGATGAAATAGAATTGTTGTTAGTAAATAAATACAATCCAATGGTACTAGGGCTTACAGAAACACATGTAACGATTGATGTATCAGGGGTACAAATTGAAAATGCGGGTTTGATAACAGATGGCGTTACTAACGCTATACGCATCAGGCAGTACTGTGACTATGTTCATGTCAAAGCTACGTCTTATAGCTTTAATTTTCAGTATGTGTCAATTTGTCGCAGTGTCAAATTCATAGTTTTTTTGAGCTCTCAATATGTCGAGTTTCGTGCCAACAAAACAGCATTTGCGGGAAGTTTTAATTTACTTCTTTAATTTGAAGAAAAGTGCTGCTGAAGCACATCGATTGGTCTCCGAGGCTTATCCGAGTCATGTTCCATCGGTTTCAACGTGCGAGAGATGGTTTGTGCGGTTTAGAAGTGGTGATTTTGACGTTGAGGACAAAGAGCGGCCGGGCCAAGTGAAAAAGTTTGAGAATGCTGAATTGGAGGCAATACTCAATGAAGACTCGTGTCAAACTCAACAAGAGCTCGCAGATTCATTGGGAGTGACACAACAAGCCATTTCCCATCGTATAAAAGCCCTCGGAATGATCCAAAAGCAAGGACATTGGGTGCCGTATGAGCTGAAGCCGAGAGACGTCGAGCGCCGTTTTTTTGCATGCGAACTGCTGCTCGAACGGCAAAAACGGAAGGGTTTTTTGCATCGCATTGTCACTGGTGATGAAAAGTGGATCCATTACGATAACCCGAAGCGCAAAAAATCATATGGTTACCCCGGCCATGCATCATCATCGACGGCCAAACCAAATATTCACGGCGCCAAGCTCATGCTCTGTATTTGGTGGGACCAGCTGGGTGTGGTGTATTATGAGCTATTGAAATCGAACGAAACCATCACAGGAGCACTATACCGAACTCAATTGATGCGTTTGAGCCGCGCACTCAAAGAAAAACGGCCACAATACGAGCAAAGACACGACAAAGTAATTTTGCAACATGACAACGCTCGGCCACATGTTGCAGCGCCGGTCAAAACATACCTACAAACGCTGAAATGGGAAGTCTTACCCCACCCGCCGTATAGCCCAGATATTGCTCCTTCCGATTACCACCTTTTCCGATCGATGACACATGGCCTAGCTGACCAGCGCTTCCATTCTTACGAAGAAGCCCAAAAATGGGTCGATGACTGGATAGCAGCCAAGCCGGCCGAATTTTTTCGCGACGGTATCCGTAAATTGCCAGAAAGATGGGAAAAAGTTGTGGCTAGCGATGGACAATACTTTGAATAATTCATTTGTTACCATTTTTTCAGAATAAACGTTCAAAAATAGAAAAAAATCCCGCATTTTCAATTTGTACTCCTGATAGAAGATCATAAGCTCTACGTTGAGGGATACGTATGTATAAGAGAAAACTCAGAAAGTAATAGAACAGGGGGGGTATTAATATATAAAGATAAGAACGCTAAATTCGAAGTATTATTCAGTAAATCATATTATAAAAATTGGTGGGTAGCTGCAATAAAAGTTAAGGAAAAAAAATTTAACTTTAAAGGGATAATTACAGTTATCTATCATTCGCCAAACAGTAGTGATGCAAGTTTTGTGGATTTTCTAGAAGAAATATGCAATAAGGATGTATTGAATGACAACGTAATAATTATGGGGGATTTCAATATTGATATGAAATTAAATAATTATATACAAAAGAGAGTAACGAGAATTATGAATAAAGCGGGGCTACAACAACGAGTAGAAGAACCAACAAGAATAGTAAGGAACTCAGAAACAATAATTGACTTAATGTTTTTGAATATGGACATTGAAGTATCAGTTTGGCATGAACCCAAAATAACGGATCAGTCGGCGGTAGTTGCGGAATGGACTGCAGAGGTAGGAGAAGGAATAAAAAGTGATAAAAATGTCATTTATAGAAATTATAAAAATATGGAAACACAGCGATTTAGAAATTTAATAAAAGAAAAAGTGAATTGCATTAAAGGAGAGAGCATCGATTGTATGGCGAATGAAATAGTGGATAAGGTAGTTGCGTGTTTGGATAAAGTAGCACCGAAAAAAGAAGTAAGAATAAAAGAGAAATGGAAAGGGAAACAGTGGTTCTCGCAAGAGATTAATCAAATGATTAAACAAAGGGACAAAGCATATAGATTGGCGCGAACAAATGAGAATGAGCAATATTGGGACGTGTTTAAAAAAATAAGAAATAGAATAGTTGACGTATGCAGGAAAGCAAAACGAAGGCATTTAGAAAATAAATTAGATAGAAACCAAAATGATCCTAAGAGAATGTGGCAAGTATTGAAAGAAATGTTGAAAGGAAAGGTAGTAGATAGGGAATATAAAGAGATACAAGATGCGGATAAACTAATAAGAGGGGCAGAGAAAATACCAAATGCTTTTAATATTAGTATGTTAAACACTATAAACGACATGTGTGACCCGGCAAATGAGGAACAAGATATAGCAACAATAAGGATGCAAACCAGAGAGGTAATGGAAGAGTTTAAAAAAGTAACGAGAGAACAGATAAACAAAATAGTGAGACAATGGGACAATAAAGCAGGTACGGAAGAGGGTATAACAGTTGGAATATTAAAAATTATTGTTGAAGAAAAAGGGGATGAGATGTGTTACTTAATAAATAAATCATTTGAGGAAGGGAAATTCCCAGATAAATGGAAAGAATCAATAGTGGTGCCAATCCCAAAAGTGCGAGGAACAATAAAAATAGAAGAATTTAGGCCAATAAACAAGCTACCAGTATACGAAAAGTTAATAGAGATCACAGCGCAGAAATAAATAGTGCAATACTTGGAAGATAAGGGGCTAATAAATGAGTGTCAATCTGGATTTAGGGAAAAGCATTCATGTGAAACAGCGTTGCAATGGATAATTTCGGACTGGAAAAGTATGATAGGGAAAGGAGAAATGATAGGGGTAGTGTTCTTAGATCTAAAAAGGGCATTCGAACTTGTCAATAGAAATATTCTCATAAAGAAAATCGAAGGGTTTGGCATAAAAGGAAAGGTATTAAAGTGGTTTAAAAGTTACTTAGAAAATAGGACACAAAGAGTAAAAATAAATGGGTTACTATCAGACTCGATAAAAGTAGAGGTGGGGGTGCCACAGAGATCAGTGCTAGGACCATTGTTGTTTCTGATATATTGTAACAGAGTTACACTCTCTAGCCTATTTTCTTATGTCGAACGGTCATAAGAGCCGAGAGGATGTGAAAACACCTACAAAATTAGACTCGGTACAAGAGTACCGAGGTTTTGCGGGCAATAGGCCATCGCCCCTAATGCAAAAACTAGAGCTGTCGCCGCTCCGAAATTCCCTCGATAACGAAAACAGCAGGTCAGCGACCGGCCGGCCTTGCTGGGAGGCGAGGGGAAGGCGGTAAGCGCGGCAACGGCGTACTGCAACAGTCAGGAAATGCTTTAGATTTTAAAATTATTGGCAGAGGGGACTGAGGCAAGGGGAGGCCTATAAAAGGCCAGCGCGGGGAGAGAGACGCTCTCTTAGCGAAGTCGTTTAAACAGTGGAGGTACGAAAATAGAGAAGAGAAAATTCTAATTAAAAATCAAAATTCAAAAGTTATTTCAAATCATACCTATCGTAGCGTCTGTGTTCACTCCAGAAAATAAAATCAGTGGGTAGTGCTCAGAGACGAGAAAGTGCCCAAATCATTAACAATAGAGTGTAAAAAATTATCGATTTATCACAATTTAACTAGACGACGAGTTAAATAGAGTAGATGCGTAGGAATAATTAATACAATTAAGCAAGTAGTTTCTAAGAGTTTTCAAGGAAATAGGATTAAGTGGATAAAGTCGAGTATAGAAGATAAGTGCATCATATCAGGCGAACAGATTCCGGAAATAAAATAAATAAATTGGGTCTTTAAACCTACGAGAGAATCGAGAAACGAAAAATCGCATAAGTGGAAAGGAGACAGAGTGCGAGTAAGACGGGAGAGAAAGAGCAAAGAATTGTACATAGAGTTTCTACACTATATCCAAGTAGTGCGGTGTGTGTGTGTGTGTGAGGCGACAAGACCGAGGAGTCGTCCCGTAACCGTAGCTCGAGCCCCGAAATACCAAGAATTCATGCTCGAATAAGTAGAAATAATCATAAATATAATCGAGGGAATTCCCTAAATTGTTGAAACCGAGAGGATCGAATCAGGAAATGTAGAAGATAGGAAAATTAGAATTAAATAAGAGTAAGTAGAATTAAATAATTAGGATAAGAAAGGATTGATAAATATGAATAAGCAAATCCCGGATAGAAAAATATAAATGATAAAGTGTGTAAAAGTGAAGCAAGAGTAAAAGAAAAAGAATTGTGAACCGAGTTCATACACTCGGTAAAAGGAGCAAGTGCTATGCGAGTGACGGATGGTATGAGTATGTCGGTGTGTCAACCGTACAGAAATACTGCGGTGCGAAGAGAATAATAAACTCTCGAGGGCACCAAGAATAGGTGCACACGATTATAAAAATATAATCATAGAAATAATCGCTAGAATTACGAAATTAGTATAAGACTCAAATGAACGTAACTCGGAAGTGCCGTTTTTTATGAAACTATTTTCTTCAAATAAAGCCGTATTGTAAACCACCATGAAGTCTAAATTAATTAGTTATGTGTCGAGCCCAAAAACCCCACGATAAATAAAAATTTATGTGAACGTGAAAAAATTACCGTTACAATATATATATTATGGATATAATATATAATATATAATATTATGGATATGATATTATGGATATAATTATAGATGAATGTACAATAAGACTATTTGCGGATGATGCGATTATATATTGCAACGGGAAATCGAGTGAAAAAATTAACAAAACATTAAATGAACAAATGGAAAGAGTGGATGGATGGTTGAGAGAGAATAGACCACAACTGAACGTCAAGAAAACAAAAGTTATGCTGGTGAGAAGTGTGAGGAAAAACGTAATGGAGAGTAATATAAAAATAAAAATGCGAAAGGAAACGCTGGAAATAGTAAATGAAATTAAATACTTAGGGATAATAATAGACAAAAATATGAACTTTGCTGCACACGTGGAATACATGAGTAAAAAAAAAGGGGCAAAGTTAGGTGTGATGAAAAGGATAGGAACAGATCTGTCAATGGGAATGAGATATGTGGTATATAAATCGACCATAGCACCAATATTTGAATACTGTGCATCGGTGTCAATAGGGGCAAATATAACGAAATTGCAGCATCTAAAGGGTGGTTAAATTGTAAGGGCCGATGTTGAATGTGAACCACACCTAAACGTCAAGTTTTTTTCTGCATTTCATTTGACATTTCTCAATTTCAGACTAACTCAATTTGAACCATGGAAAGATACACAATCGAGCAACGCGTTGAAGTTATTCAGGCTTATTATGAAAATGGGCGTTCAAATCAAAATGCATATCGTGCACTTCGTGATTTTTTCGGTCAATTTAATCGTCCAAATGTGCGTACAATCGGAAAAATCGTGCAAAAATTTGAGCAAACCGGGTCTGTAGGAGATATTAAAACACCAGTGCATGCTCGTACAGCTCGTACTGCAGAAAATATTGCTGCTGTTCGCGATAGTGTGGCTGAAGAGCCGTCCACCTCAACTCGTCGTCGTGCCCAACAATTGCACCTCTCACGCTCGTCGTTGATGAACATTATGCATAAAGACTTGCATTTACACGCTTATAAGGTGCAATTGACTCAAGAACTAAAGCCTCTTGACCATTCCAAACGTCGTCAATGGTCAGAATGGTGGCAAGAAATGGCAACAGTGGATGATCAATTTTCGAAGAAAATCATCTTCAGTGATGAGGCACATTTTCACCTCAGTGGATTCGTCAATAAGCAGAATTGCCGCATTTGGGCGAATCATAATCCAAGAGTGATTGTCGAAAAACCAATGCACCCACAAAGAGTGACTGTTTGGTGCGGTTTATGGGCTGGCGGCATCATCGGGCCGTATTTTTTCCAAAATGAGGCCGGTCAGGCAGTTACTGTGAATGGTGTTCGCTATCGTGAGATGATAACGATTTTTTTATGGCCCGAATTGGAAGATATGGATGTGGGCGATATGTGGTTTCAACAGGACGGTGCCACTTGCCACACAGCTAACGAAACAACGGCTCTTTTGCGCGACAAATTCAATGGCCGTGTTATCTCACGTGGTGGCGATGTCAATTGGCCGCCAAGATTATGTGATTTGAAATCACCGTTGGACTTCTTTCTTTGGGGTTATTTGAAAGAAAAGGTGTACGTCGATAAGCCAGCAACAATTCAAGAGCTAAAGGATGAGATAATTCGGCACATTAACGGCATAGAACCTCAATTATGCCTAAGCGTCATCGAAAATTTGGACCATCGGATGGAGGTGTGCCGCCGAGGTCGCGGCGGCCATTTGGCCGATATTTTGTTCCATACATAATTGAACCATACCATATTATCATAATAAAAAGAATTGACAATAATTTCCTAAATAATTTGTGTTTTATTCAAAATCAACATCGGCCCTTAAAATTTAACCACCCTTTACAAAAGATGCAAAACCAGGGAATGAGAATAATACTAAGGTGCGGCAAATATGCGAAAATTAGTGATATGAAGGAGGCATTGCAGTTTATATCAATAAAAGAAAGAATTGAGCTTAATATCTGTATACTAGTTTATAAGATGGTAAATGGATTATGTCCAGGGTATTTAAGTAACAAAATTGAATTGAGACGGAATGCAGAGTCCAGAAAAACGCGACAACATGGTAATGTGTATATACATAAATGTAAAACGAGTTATGAACAAAAGACTTTAATGAATGATGGAATAAAAATGTTTAATGAATTACCGAGGGAAATTAGAAATGAGAATAGACTGATAATTTTCAAAAAATTGGTAGCGAAATATATAAAGGAGAGGGAGAGGGGGGAACTGGGGAAGGGGGGCGCGAAGGAATAAATTGTGAATAGAAATAAGGAAACGAATATAGTTATAAGATTAAAGATGCTGTGTTTTTCATTGCAATGATATTACATACATGTAGCAATATATGCTAAATAAATGTCTTTCATCATCATCATCATCTCTCTCTCTCTCTCTCTCTCTCTCTCTCTCTCTCTCTCGTGTAACATTAAAAAAAAAAAAAAAGAGTGTAACATTAAAATGTTTGCGGACGACACAATAATGTATGTGAAAGGAGGAAACAGCGAACAGGTAGAAAAGAAATTAAACAAAATTATATTACCTATAGTAGAAAATTGGATGAATAGAAATAAGTTAAAAATGAACGCTGCAAAAACTAAGTTTATGGTAATTAGAAGTATAAGAAAAGAATTGAGAAAAAATATTACACTAAAATGTTTAGATGGCACTATGTTAGAACGTGTGGAAAGTACCAAATACCTTGGAGTAATTATTGATAGTAAGCTCAGATTTGAGGAACACTGTGATTATATGTTAAAGAAAATAGGGTAAAAAATCAGTTTTTTAAATAGAATTGGTAGCGACATATCGGGTTATACTAGATGCATGGTTTATAAATCAATTATAGCACCACACTTTGAATATTGTGCTACGAAACTAGCAGGTGTAGGTGAGACTCAGCTGACGAAACTGCAAGTTGCGCAAAACCGAGCCATGCGAGTCATTTTGCAATGTGATAGGTATACCAAGATTGAAAGAATACTGCACGCACTGCAGTTTATGTCCATAAGGCAGAGACTACATTATAATGTTTGTATATTTGTTTTTAAACTTGTAAAAGGTATGTTGCCTGAGCAACTAGGAAAGAAGATAGTGTTAGTAGGGGGTGAGAATGAAAGGAGTACGAGACAAGCGGGAAATATTGTGATACAATTTCGAAAAACAAGTAGTGCGCAAAAAAGTATATTTTACGAAGGGATAAAAATGTATAATGCGTTGCCGTTGGAACTGAAGCAGTGTGATAGACTTACAACATTTAAGCGTATGTTAAAAGAATATGTCATAAAATTATAATATCAGGGGTACAAATTGAAAATGCGGGTTTGATAACAGATGGCGTTACTAACGCTATACGCATCAGGCAGTACTGTGACTATGTTCATGTCAAAGCTACGTCTTATAGCTTTAATTTTCAGTATGTGTCAATTTGTCGCAGTGTCAAATTCATAGTTTTTTTGAGCTCTCAATATGTCGAGTTTCGTGCCAACAAAACAGCATTTGCGGGAAGTTTTAATTTACTTCTTTAATTTGAAGAAAAGTGCTGCTGAAGCACATCGATTGGTCTCCGAGGCTTATCCGAGTCATGTTCCATCGGTTTCAACGTGCGAGAGATGGTTTGTGCGGTTTAGAAGTGGTGATTTTGACGTTGAGGACAAAGAGCGGCCGGGCCAAGTGAAAAAGTTTGAGAATGCTGAATTGGAGGCAATACTCAATGAAGACTCGTGTCAAACTCAACAAGAGCTCGCAGATTCATTGGGAGTGACACAACAAGCCATTTCCCATCGTATAAAAGCCCTCGGAATGATCCAAAAGCAAGGACATTGGGTGCCGTATGAGCTGAAGCCGAGAGACGTCGAGCGCCGTTTTTTTGCATGCGAACTGCTGCTCGAACGGCAAAAACGGAAGGGTTTTTTGCATCGCATTGTCACTGGTGATGAAAAGTGGATCCATTACGATAACCCGAAGCGCAAAAAATCATATGGTTACCCCGGCCATGCATCATCATCGACGGCCAAACCAAATATTCACGGCGCCAAGCTCATGCTCTGTATTTGGTGGGACCAGCTGGGTGTGGTGTATTATGAGCTATTGAAATCGAACGAAACCATCACAGGAGCACTATACCGAACTCAATTGATGCGTTTGAGCCGCGCACTCAAAGAAAAACGGCCACAATACGAGCAAAGACACGACAAAGTAATTTTGCAACATGACAACGCTCGGCCACATGTTGCAGCGCCGGTCAAAACATACCTACAAACGCTGAAATGGGAAGTCTTACCCCACCCGCCGTATAGTCCAGATATTGCTCCTTCCGATTACCACCTTTTCCGATCGATGACACATGGCCTAGCTGACCAGCGCTTCCATTCTTACGAAGAAGCCCAAAAATGGGTCGATGACTGGATAGCAGCCAAGCCGGCCAAATTTTTTCGCGACGGTATCCGTAAATTGCCAGAAAGATGGGAAAAAGTTGTGGCTAGCGATGGACAATACTTTGAATAATTCATTTGTTACCATTTTTTCAGAATAAACGTTCAAAAATAGAAAAAAATCCCGCATTTTCAATTTGTACTCCTGATATATTAGTTAACTAGTTTATAAGATACTTTATGTAAGATAAAAATAGCTGAGAAAGCTAATAAATATCAGTCAATCAATCTCTCTCTCTCTCTCTCTCTCTCTCTCTCTCTCTCTCTCTCTCTCTCTCTCTCTCTCCCTTGTACGGTTGACGTGAATAGACGTGTACCGAAGCGCTACGTACTTTAACCACTTTGTGCGAGGAGAGGGAAGTTTAATATTCTTTTGTGATAGCTCTTTAGTTGCTCAGTGAACTTATTTATTAATGACTTAAAATAGTCCAACATGCACCAAGAATAAAACCAGTTAATTGTGTTTTAAAAAACGGATAATCGCTTCCTCACAACGGACATACTTCGAGGCTAGTTTGCCACCACGTCGATCTTCTGCGCACGGTTTAAATGTGTGTATTCGAAACATATTACTCGAATTATAAAGTGGTGTAAACTCTACGGTTGGCAGTGTGAACTCTCCTACCACCTTTACATGTGTCAACTCATAGTGCTTAAATACTCGGATCTGTACAGTACTAGCAAGATGATATACAATCAAGGTCATTGATGTTATTGTCCTGAGTGTGTGTGCTTCTACTGTGGACGGTACTATCTTTATATTAGCAGTACACCTACACGAGTGCATGACAACAGCTTTGGTTCTGCTTTAGTTTACTGATCTTTTCATATGTGCGAACCCTGTGCGTCATTGTGTATATACTGTCAGTTTATGATTTCGGATTTTAAATCAGATGCTGACCAGCACTTATCTTTAACCAACTAAATAAAATGTTATCACACTAATTACCGTAATTACCGTAGGAATGCAAGCATAGTTTATGCATCACTGACTTATATTATGAATTCAATCTTTCTCCCTCTTGTGGGTCGGTGGGTGGTGCTTGCGGCTGAGCAGATTCTCTCTCTCGTCCACACAACTACGACCAACGCTCACACACATAATGTCGCAGACTCGTTGCGGTGTCTGCAACAAAGTGACTCGAGTAGGAGAGAGGATTAAGTGTACAGGAGAATGCAATCTGTCATTTCACTCCACGTGTGCTAAAGATAAATTCGCTTTTGGCCTTGACGAACCAAACACAATAAACCAGTTTCGCTGCGACCCGTGCTCAATGCATCGATCTAACATCTTACAACGCACGCCTCCGAAATCAAAAGATATCACTCTTGACGACGTTATGCGCCAACTGCAATCATCACTCGACGTTATGCGTCAAATACAAGTATCAAGCGCTTCTACTGATAACAAATTAGAGAAAATCCAGGAGTCACTCACTGGTGTTGAATGCAAAATTGCTGATCTTGCTATTAGCCAAGAGGCCCTAATTAGTCGTATTACCACCCTGGAGACTCAGTCGGAGAGTACCCGCGAGGAGATAGCTGTCATTAAGAAGGACAACCACTCGATGAAATCACGTCTGGAATTATTGTCGAATCATGTATCGAAGATAGATGATCAACCTCACAAGCTTTCGACATCTGTTGCATCTTTTTCGCTATTGCGTGCAGAAGTCACCATATCAGGAGTACCATCATTTATTGAAGACACACCTCAAGTTATTGTCGAGAAGGTTTTCCAAGCTCTTGGTGTCACGAATCTCCTAAGTGACGTCTTAGAAATTCGCAGCTTCGACAAAAATAAAAATCGTTCGATCGTAGGACAGAACAACTCAACACCAATGACATCTAATGCGAATCACAATATTCCTAACATTTATTTAGTGACCTTAAAATCGCAACAAGTTAGAGAATATATCATCGGCAAAAAGCGAGCCAAAAAAAACCTACCGCTTAATGAAGTTTTTGATACAGACCAACGTGGTTCAATATATGTAAACGAGTACCTTCCTGCAGCGCTCTATAATCTATTACGCCTTACAAAAACACGAGCGGCTGAAAGAAAATACAAATTTGTGTGGACACGCTCGGGAGTAATTTATGTTAGAAAAAGCGAGGGTCATCCATCGATCAGCATTGTTACGCCTGCAGATTTAGAAAAACTAATTTGACTACCTACATGTCGATCGGTTGCTTCTCCTTTATTGTCGTCTCCATGTTTAAAGATCGCTCAATTCAATGCTAATTCACTGCGAGCACATATGGAACTCATTCAATCGACCATTGCCGAGCACGCTTTCCACATTATTTCTGTGTGTGAAACGTGGCTTCATTCGTATGTTTCAGATGACTTAGTACGAATAAATGATTACTTTCTTATACGCAATGATCGTGAAGGTAGAGAAGGAGGTGGTGTCGCATGCTATGTTCATTCGTCCCTAAAAGCTAAAGTTTTGACATCTTCGCCGATAGAGTTTTCGAATGGACCAGAATATTTAATTATTGAAGTTACAGGGTCAAATTCAGAGAAACTGTTGTTCGCATCTGTGTATAGACGACCGAAAGGTCGAATGCTTGGAGATTTCATGCAATCTTTATCTTGTTTTTCTCATGCTTATAACAATATTATTATTGCTGGCGATCTCAACTGTGATCTAACTAGTAATAATTATGAGTCGAAATATCTACGTCATTTAGCTTTCTCACAGTCGTTTCACATTGTTGATTCACTACCGACTCATCATACTCCGACCTCAGACTCGTGGATTGATGTGTTCATTATCGATAGCGAAGATAAGATACAATCGTTTGTCAAGTCAAAATCACCGTACATAGCAGGTCATGACCTGTTAGAACTGCGTTACAAGTTTGATACTAAACCCATAATCAATCGCACTATCACTCGCCGTGCTTATAAAAATCTAGATGTCACAGGTTTTTGTGACTCATTGTCAAATAGTTTTAATATTCCCATTCTTCGCGACTGCAATCCAAATTTAAATTCTATTGATAATTTAAGAAGACATACATCACCAAACAGTATTAATATGATTGTTGATACGTTCTCAGAGATATTTTTCAGATCTTTAGATAATTATGCACCGTTACAAACTCTTCGTGTATGTCGACCGCCTGCGCCTTGGCTCTCACAAAACTTGAGAGACCGCATATCTTTAAAAAATAGATTATATACTAGAGCACGAAGATCAAACAACCTTCTAGATCTATCTATTTTCAAAGAACATAGAGACCAACTTAAGAATGATCTAAAACAAGCCAAAAATCAGTATTATATTCTGAAATTGACTGATATTACTGAACCGAATAAGGTATGGAAGACGCTAGCAACACTGGGTCTAACTAAGTCTTCACGTCCATCTCCGCTCAACTTCTTTGAACCGGATGAACTTAATGCTTTTTATTCAACTGTGTCCAGTCAACTACCGCCATATTCTTATAGTGAGTTTAGTACTCTGTGTTCAGTTGTTCAGTCACCACAAAATGTATTCCATTTTCCTGAAATTACCACACACCAAGTTTGCTCCGTTATCACATCTTGCTCTAGTTCTAAGTCTTTTACGTTTGGTCAATTACTAACGAATATCTTTAATATGTCACTACAATTGTCCGAGTTTCCGAAGTGCTGGAAGAAAGCTTATCTTCGCCCATTATCTAAGATTAAAACACCCCTCTCTCCGTCTGATACACGACCGATAGCGAATCTTAGTGAGCTGTCGAAAGTACTTGAGCGACTAGTGCACAGGCAGATTACGGATTGGATTGAGGAGAATAATATATTCGACCCACGTCAAACAGGGTATCGAAGCGGTCATAGTACACAATCTGCACTACTGCGCATATGTGAAGATGTCAGGCGAAATATAGATAAAAGGCATATTACCATCCTAATCCTATTTGATTTTAGTAAGGCGTTTGATACTGTCCCCCATCTGGCACTTCTCTTGAAACTCAAGAAAATAGGGTTTGCGGAACCAGTACTTGACTGGATTTTTTCTTATCTGACAGGGAGGACACAAGCGGTGGTAGATGAGCATGGTAGTTGCTCTTCCTGGCTATCTACTACCTCGGGAGTGCCTCAAGGTTCGGTCCTTGGCCGCTACTTTTCTCGCTTTTCATCAACGACATAGGTTGTGTTCTTCATCATTCTCAACACATAATTTTCGCTGATGATACACAGATTTACCTGAGCTGCCTACCATCTCAACTAGCCGAAGGCCTGAAATTAATATCCGAGGATGTATACGCCATTGCTGACTTCGCAGCTAGTAACGGTTTGAAACTTAATATAGCCAAATCAAAAGTTATTGTACTAGGTAGCAATTCCTATTCTCGGCAACTCGACTTCAGCGCAGTATCACCCATCTCTTTAAATGACACGACTATCCCTTTTGTTAATGAAGTGCGAAACTTAGGAGTTATGCTACATAGTAACCTATCGTGGCGAACTCAAGTCAAAAATATCTCACAAAAAGTTAACTTTACCATCTACAGATTAAAATTCCATCGAACTGCGCTTTCGCAGGAATTAAGAACATTGCTGATTACTTCTCTTGTTTTCCCTCTTTTAGATTATTGTTGTCTAGTCTATCATGGCCTAACTGAAGAACTGAACACAACACTCGAACGGCTCATAAATACTTGCATTCGCTTTATTTTTGATCTCCGACTTGATACGCACATCACACCTTATAGGCGTAGACTTGGCTGGCTTACTGTTAAATCACGACGCATCTATTTTCTCGGTATTTCTATGTACAATGTTATCGGTAAAAAAGCACCAGCCTATATTCTAGAGTTGTTCCAAAGTCAGGGTATAATGTCTCAGCGCTCTGAGAGGAGACCAAGGTCCATATTTATTACACCTTCGTATCGCACAACGACTTATCAACAAGCGTATTCCATCTCAGGAATCTCTCTGTGGAATTCTTTACCGACAACTGTTACTTCATCGTCTAGCTTAGATATCTTTAAGATAAGTCTATATGCTCACCTGTTTGACCATGTAGACTTGATTTAATATATTATCATTTCTCGGTTAAATTAAGATTTCTTATGTTTCTTATATTTTGTTATTATTATATTTTATTCTATTTTTTATTTTTATTCATTTTTATTTTATTTTATTTTATTTTTATTTTATTTTCATCTATAGTTATATATAATATATTTTAAATATTTTTCTATATTTTATATATTTTTTATTTTTAGTTTTATATATTTTTATACATTGTTATTCGATTTCATTTTGATTCTAATATCCTGTTACTTAGATTATAATTTGAATTTGGATTCTTTGTTATTTCTTAATTATGTTTGATTTATTATTTAGTTATTTTCTAATTTTACTATAATTTAATAGCATATATTAATTATGTTTAATTATAATTTCATTGTTATTATACACATGTTGCCAAAGGGTTACCAAGGCATAAATAAACTATCAATCTCTCTCTCTCTCTCTCTCTCTCTCTCTCTCTCTCTCTCTCTCTCTCTCTCTCTCTCTCTCTCAAAAAGTTGAGACGTGTGTCAAATGCGCTCCGTCTTTGAGCCAATTTTAAAGTGACATATAAGACTATAATAAGGATAAAAATATTACGAAATGTGCGGTTTTGTGTGATGAGCATTTAGAACGATAGATGATTCTGATAGCTATCGAGATCGCGGTATTGTGAACACTTTTAGATATTGAAGTTCGTGTGAAAGTGGTGACGGCGACCATTCTCGCTGCCACGGTGACACGACAATAGCGCATACCACGGCATTAGTGCGAACACGGACGAAATGGATAGCCGATGAATAGACTGAGTACGATGAATATCGTTGCTCAGCGTGCAAAAAAGCTATAAAAAGCCAGGTAGTGCGATGCAAGACGTGCCCGAAACTGTTTTATCATCCAGGATGTGTGTGTAAACATAAGGTGTACGATAAAAACAGAGAACTAGTGCAATGTAATAGTCCATTCGATAAATTCGTAGTTGACGAAAGCCAGAGGACGTTGACACCTGGTGTAGGTAACAGCAGAGATCGATCGGGTTCGACTGGATCATTTACTGGAAGCAGAGGTATTAGCACGACGGCAAATATCGAAGGAAAAATAGACTGGTTGGTGAAAAATGTGAAAGAAATAAAGGACGAAGTTGCATGCAAGAATGAAGTTAGGGTGATAATTAAGGAAATAGTAGAAGAAGAATTGAAGGGCATGAAGATCGAAATGGAAGAAATAAAAAAAATGATACAAGGAGGAGTTCTAGGTACAACAAGGGAAGTAACAAGAACCTATAGTGGAGCAGTCAAAGAAAAGAAAAAGGAGACGGTTATAATTATTAAGCCTAACGAACAACAAGAAAGTGATGCCACGAAAAAGAAGATCAAAGAAAAGATAGACATAAAAAACATGGCTGTGGGAGTAACAAGGTTAAAGAAAGGCAGTAATGAAACTGTGATTTTTGAAAACGTTAAAAGAAGTACTTAAAGGAGAATCAATGGGTACTAGAGAAGTAGAAAATATAGATTTTGAGATATTGGATGACATGATGGGAGGTAGTATAGCTGATAAATTTAATGTGTTCTATGTGCAAAGTGTAAAGAATATAGTTAATTCAATACAACGGGATACGTCTGGAAGTCCAAACCGAAGAAGAATTATAACAGGGATAAGGATGAACAATAAAAGTATAATGGAAAACTTCAATCATATTGAAATAAAGGATCTGGAGAAGATAATGATGGGGCTCCCGAAAAAGAAGGGAACGGAAGAAGGAATATCAAGTGATATACTAAAAATGGCATTCAGTGCAATAAAAGAGGAATTTGTGGAAATAATAAATTATACCGATCCCAAAAATAAACAAAGCCATAAAAGCAAGTCATTACAGACCAATTAATATGTTGCCATTATACGAAAAGGTGCTCGAATTAGTAGTAAAAAATCAAAGTGAAAAATATCTAGAAACCAATGACATCATAACGGAGTATCAGTCAGGATTTAGAAAGCAATCTATCAATCTATCAATCTATCAATCTATCTATCTATCTATCTATCTGTCTATCTGTCTATCTGTCTATCTGTCTATCTGTCTATCTGTCTATCTGTCTATCTGTCTATCTGTCTATCTGTCTATCTGTCTATCTGTCTATCTGTCTATCTGTCTATCTGTCTATCTGTCTATCTGTCTATCTGTCTATCTGTCTATCTGTCTATCTGTCTATCTGTCTATCTGTCTATCTGTCTATCTGTCTATCTGTCTATCTGTCTATCTGTCTATCTGTCTGTCTGTCTGTCTGTCTGTCTGTCTGTCTGTCTGTCTGTCTGTCTGTCTGTCTGTCTGTCTGTCTGTCTGTCTGTCTGTCTGTCTGTCTGTCTGTCTGTCTGTCTGTCTGTCTGTCTGTCTGTCTGTCTGTCTGTCTGTCTGTCTGTCTGTCTGTCTGTCTGTCTGTCTGTCTGTCTGTCTGTCTGTCTGTCTGTCTGTCTGTCTGTCTGTCTGTCTGTCTGTCTGTCTGTCTGTCTGTCTGTCTGTCTGTCTGTCTGTCTGTCTGTCTGTCTGTCTGTCTGTCTGTCTGTCTGTCTGTCTGTCTGTCTGTCTGTCTGTCTGTCTGTCTGTCTGTCTGTCTGTCTGTCTGTCTGTCTGTCTGTCTGTCTGTCTGTCTGTCTGTCTGTCTGTCTGTCTGTCTGTCTGTCTGTCTGTCTGTCTGTCTGTCTGTCTGTCTGTCTGTCTGTCTGTCTGTCTGTCTGTCTGTCTGTCTGTCTGTCTGTCTGTCTGTCTGTCTGTCTGTCTGTCTGTCTGTCTGTCTGTCTGTCTGTCTGTCTGTCTGTCTGTCTGTCTGTCTGTCTGTCTGTCTGTCTGTCTGTCTGTCTGTCTGTCTGTCTGTCTGTCTGTCTGTCTGTCTGTCTGTCTGTCTGTCTGTCTGTCTGTCTGTCTGTCTGTCTGTCTGTCTGTCTGTCTGTCTGTCTGTCTGTCTGTCTGTCTGTCTGTCTGTCTGTCTGTCTGTCTGTCTGTCTGTCTGTCTGTCTGTCTGTCTGTCTGTCTGTCTGTCTGTCTGTCTGTCTGTCTGTCTGTCTGTCTGTCTGTCTGTCTGTCTGTCTGTCTGTCTGTCTGTCTGTCTGTCTGTCTGTCTGTCTGTCTGTCTGTCTGTCTGTCTGTCTGTCTGTCTGTCTGTCTGTCTGTCTGTCTGTCTGTCTGTCTGTCTGTCTGTCTGTCTGTCTGTCTGTCTGTCTGTCTGTCTGTCTGTCTGTCTGTCTGTCTGTCTGTCTGTCTGTCTGTCTGTCTGTCTGTCTGTCTGTCTGTCTGTCTGTCTGTCTGTCTGTCTGTCTGTCTGTCTGTCTGTCTGTCTGTCTGTCTGTCTGTCTGTCTGTCTGTCTGTCTGTCTGTCTGTCTGTCTGTCTGTCTGTCTGTCTGTCTGTCTGTCTGTCTGTCTGTCTGTCTGTCTGTCTGTCTGTCTGTCTGTCTGTCTGTCTGTCTGTCTGTCTGTCTGTCTGTCTGTCTGTCTGTCTGTCTGTCTGTCTGTCTGTCTGTCTGTCTGTCTGTCTGTCTGTCTGTCTGTCTGTCTGTCTGTCTGTCTGTCTGTCTGTCTGTCTGTCTGTCTGTCTGTCTGTCTGTCTGTCTGTCTGTCTGTCTGTCTGTCTGTCTGTCTGTCTGTCTGTCTGTCTGTCTGTCTGTCTGTCTGTCTGTCTGTCTGTCTGTCTGTCTGTCTGTCTGTCTGTCTGTCTGTCTGTCTGTCTGTCTGTCTGTCTGTCTGTCTGTCTGTCTGTCTGTCTGTCTGTCTGTCTGTCTGTCTGTCTGTCTGTCTGTCTGTCTGTCTGTCTGTCTGTCTGTCTGTCTGTCTGTCTGTCTGTCTGTCTGTCTGTCTGTCTGTCTGTCTGTCTGTCTGTCTGTCTGTCTGTCTGTCTGTCTGTCTGTCTGTCTGTCTGTCTGTCTGTCTGTCTGTCTGTCTGTCTGTCTGTCTGTCTGTCTGTCTGTCTGTCTGTCTGTCTGTCTGTCTGTCTGTCTGTCTGTCTGTCTGTCTGTCTGTCTGTCTGTCTGTCTGTCTGTCTGTCTGTCTGTCTGTCTGTCTGTCTGTCTGTCTGTCTGTCTGTCTGTCTGTCTGTCTGTCTGTCTGTCTGTCTGTCTGTCTGTCTGTCTGTCTGTCTGTCTGTCTGTCTGTCTGTCTGTCTGTCTGTCTGTCTGTCTGTCTGTCTGTCTGTCTGTCTGTCTGTCTGTCTGTCTGTCTGTCTGTCTGTCTGTCTGTCTGTCTGTCTGTCTGTCTGTCTGTCTGTCTGTCTGTCTGTCTGTCTGTCTGTCTGTCTGTCTGTCTGTCTGTCTGTCTGTCTGTCTGTCTGTCTGTCTGTCTGTCTGTCTGTCTGTCTGTCTGTCTGTCTGTCTGTCTGTCTGTCTGTCTGTCTGTCTGTCTGTCTGTCTGTCTGTCTGTCTGTCTGTCTGTCTGTCTGTCTGTCTGTCTGTCTGTCTGTCTGTCTGTCTGTCTGTCTGTCTGTCTGTCTGTCTGTCTGTCTGTCTGTCTGTCTGTCTGTCTGTCTGTCTGTCTGTCTGTCTGTCTGTCTGTCTGTCTGTCTGTCTGTCTGTCTGTCTGTCTGTCTGTCTGTCTGTCTGTCTGTCTGTCTGTCTGTCTGTCTGTCTGTCTGTCTGTCTGTCTGTCTGTCTGTCTGTCTGTCTGTCTGTCTGTCTGTCTGTCTGTCTGTCTGTCTGTCTGTCTGTCTGTCTGTCTGTCTGTCTGTCTGTCTGTCTGTCTGTCTGTCTGTCTGTCTGTCTGTCTGTCTGTCTGTCTGTCTGTCTGTCTGTCTGTCTGTCTGTCTGTCTGTCTGTCTGTCTGTCTGTCTGTCTGTCTGTCTGTCTGTCTGTCTGTCTGTCTGTCTGTCTGTCTGTCTGTCTGTCTGTCTGTCTGTCTGTCTGTCTGTCTGTCTGTCTGTCTGTCTGTCTGTCTGTCTGTCTGTCTGTCTGTCTGTCTGTCTGTCTGTCTGTCTGTCTGTCTGTCTGTCTGTCTGTCTGTCTGTCTGTCTGTCTGTCTGTCTGTCTGTCTGTCTGTCTGTCTGTCTGTCTGTCTGTCTGTCTGTCTGTCTGTCTGTCTGTCTGTCTGTCTGTCTGTCTGTCTGTCTGTCTGTCTGTCTGTCTGTCTGTCTGTCTGTCTGTCTGTCTGTCTGTCTGTCTGTCTGTCTGTCTGTCTGTCTGTCTGTCTGTCTGTCTGTCTGTCTGTCTGTCTGTCTGTCTGTCTGTCTGTCTGTCTGTCTGTCTGTCTGTCTGTCTGTCTGTCTGTCTGTCTGTCTGTCTGTCTGTCTGTCTGTCTGTCTGTCTGTCTGTCTGTCTGTCTGTCTGTCTGTCTGTCTGTCTGTCTGTCTGTCTGTCTGTCTGTCTGTCTGTCTGTCTGTCTGTCTGTCTGTCTGTCTGTCTGTCTGTCTGTCTGTCTGTCTGTCTGTCTGTCTGTCTGTCTGTCTGTCTGTCTGTCTGTCTGTCTGTCTGTCTGTCTGTCTGTCTGTCTGTCTGTCTGTCTGTCTGTCTGTCTGTCTGTCTGTCTGTCTGTCTGTCTGTCTGTCTGTCTGTCTGTCTGTCTGTCTGTCTGTCTGTCTGTCTGTCTGTCTGTCTGTCTGTCTGTCTGTCTGTCTGTCTGTCTGTCTGTCTGTCTGTCTGTCTGTCTGTCTGTCTGTCTGTCTGTCTGTCTGTCTGTCTGTCTGTCTGTCTGTCTGTCTGTCTGTCTGTCTGTCTGTCTGTCTGTCTGTCTGTCTGTCTGTCTGTCTGTCTGTCTGTCTGTCTGTCTGTCTGTCTGTCTGTCTGTCTGTCTGTCTGTCTGTCTGTCTGTCTGTCTGTCTGTCTGTCTGTCTGTCTGTCTGTCTGTCTGTCTGTCTGTCTGTCTGTCTGTCTGTCTGTCTGTCTGTCTGTCTGTCTGTCTGTCTGTCTGTCTGTCTGTCTGTCTGTCTGTCTGTCTGTCTGTCTGTCTGTCTGTCTGTCTGTCTGTCTGTCTGTCTGTCTGTCTGTCTGTCTGTCTGTCTGTCTGTCTGTCTGTCTGTCTGTCTGTCTGTCTGTCTGTCTGTCTGTCTGTCTGTCTGTCTGTCTGTCTGTCTGTCTGTCTGTCTGTCTGTCTGTCTGTCTGTCTGTCTGTCTGTCTGTCTGTCTGTCTGTCTGTCTGTCTGTCTGTCTGTCTGTCTGTCTGTCTGTCTGTCTGTCTGTCTGTCTGTCTGTCTGTCTGTCTGTCTGTCTGTCTGTCTGTCTGTCTGTCTGTCTGTCTGTCTGTCTGTCTGTCTGTCTGTCTGTCTGTCTGTCTGTCTGTCTGTCTGTCTGTCTGTCTGTCTGTCTGTCTATCTATCTATCTATCTCTATCTATCTCTATCTATCTATCTATCTGTCTGTCTGTCTGTCTGTCTGTCTGTCTGTCTGTCTGTCTGTCTGTCTGTCTGTCTGTCTGTCTGTCTGTCTGTCTGTCTGTCTGTCTGTCTGTCTGTCTGTCTGTCTGTCTGTCTGTCTGTCTGTCTGTCTGTCTGTCTGTCTGTCTGTCTGTCTGTCTGTCTGTCTGTCTGTCTGTCTGTCTGTCTGTCTGTCTGTCTGTCTGTCTGTCTGTCTGTCTGTCTGTCTGTCTGTCTGTCTGTCTGTCTGTCTGTCTGTCTGTCTGTCTGTCTGTCTGTCTGTCTGTCTGTCTGTCTGTCTGTCTGTCTGTCTGTCTGTCTGTCTGTCTGTCTGTCTGTCTGTCTGTCTGTCTGTCTGTCTGTCTGTCTGTCTGTCTGTCTGTCTGTCTGTCTGTCTGTCTGTCTGTCTGTCTGTCTGTCTGTCTGTCTGTCTGTCTGTCTGTCTGTCTGTCTGTCTGTCTGTCTGTCTGTCTGTCTGTCTGTCTGTCTGTCTGTCTGTCTGTCTGTCTGTCTGTCTGTCTGTCTGTCTGTCTGTCTGTCTGTCTATCTATCTATCTATCT
>OZ012709.1:13553948-13629133 GCA_963942595.1 Cylloceria caligata | reverse complement strand
CAGCATGTATTTAGTGGAGCGTCGAGGAAGGCCCGTTGGACTTTGCGAACTGTATATCAGAATGTCCTGTATTGTGCCTCGTTTCAATAGAGTTGTCCGCGGTGAAGTGGTTTACCCGGACTTCGATGGGTACTGCGAGGTGTTGATAGTCGATTTCGGCGAGACTATTTACATCGACTGGTCTTACCTATTTCATCCAGAGCCTGTAACAAGTATGCGGGCGGCTCTTGTCATGGAGTGTTCAATATACGGTCTCGATCGCAAGGATGTTGTAGGTATTGAGCAACTCATCGAAGAAGCGTGCGGTAGCGATGCCTTGATCGCTGTCATGATGTGTCCTCTTGCCTGAGATAACGCTCCGCGGGTTCGATTAACGAACGGCGAACGCGTAGATATGGCTTCGGGTGTGTGTGTGTGTGTGTGTGTGTGTGTGTGTGTGTGTGTGTGTGTGTGTGTGTGTGTGTGTGTGTGTGTGTGTGTGTGTGTGTGTGTGTGTGTGTGTGTGAGGGTAGATGCCGACAACAGCTTTGGTGGTGAGTACATAATTTTATTCAATTTTCCAAGTATGTGTACACCTTTGCTCCATCCTGCTCTTATCTCTACTCTTCCTTATTCACCGGAGTACCCAAACCACCTCACTTTACCATCTCCACGTTACCGACACTGGTTAAGCAGAGTGGGCAGCGTGGCGGTGGAAAACTGGGGTGGTGGGGGTAGCCGCGTGGTTGGGGAATGAGTGGGATGGAGCAAAGGTGTACACATACTACTCATTTGTTTATTTTCTATTTTTATTAATTTTTTTAAATTAATGTAGACATTGAAGTACTTCCTTTTGTTTTTTGTGTGCAATATATATCATTTGTATGCAAATATATAATTACAATTAAAAAATATTGTACAGAAGAGTCTGGGCGAGTGCGGGATCCCACTGGCACGTGCGAGTTGGTGTCTCGCTCAAGCTCATTCGGTCAACGCACTAGAGAGTTATATATGTATATAGCAGGTTCCCCGAGTGGCGAACGGTGATAGCTCCACTGCACACTTTCGTGCCAAGCTGTCTCGTGTGTTGACGTTTTAAAGCAGAATATTTTATTGTTTTTTTAAATTTATTTTATTTTATTGCTTTTTTTTATTTACCCTGTTCAAGGACCCACCATCTTCACGTCGTTTCCATCGAGTAATTTTAGTTTACGTTATCCAGTTTATCCTATTAAACATATTATTTCTTGCACCAAAACTATTATATTATCTAATAATAGCTTGCGATAATAATAACTGTCATTAGTAATTTTTACATGCCTTATGACATTAAACAATATTTTATGTCAACGTAAACTAATATTAGCTAAGAGTGGGCATACTGTAACGGTAATTTTTACCGTTATCAATAATTTTTTTTTATCGTGGGATTTCAGGCTCAAACACAGGACTAATTAATATTAGACTTCGAGGTGAGTAAGAATAGGGTTTATTAATTAAAGAAATTATTCTATAACAAGTTATTTTATAGTCCCCGGCATCTACTATCTAGGATAGTGCATTCGAATTCGGGAATTCTGACGATTATTTTTATATTATTTCGTCTTATTCACGTTCAAATTCTCGGTATTTTTGGGCTCGAATATCTGTTACGTGTAGGTGTGTTGGTATTTCCCCAGTAGTTTCTAACATGCACTCACACAGCCACTCGCGTCAGACTTACTCCTTGACAGAGTGTATAAACTCTGTTTACTATATAATGCTTTCTCTTTCACACTTGTTTCACTCTCTCTATGTTTCACTCCCACTCACACAATCGTGCAATTCTGTTCGTACTGCTGGTTTAAAATCCACATTATTTTCCTTGTTTCCTTACGTACTAAATGCTTAATTCGATGCACTTATTCTCTATGCCTAAACTTATTCCCTTAAGCCTATTCTCTTAAACTTACTCGCTTAAACGTATGCACCTACTCTGTTTGCCTTATAATCTAGCTTAATTTTAATTATTTTATAATTTATCTATTCTACGACGGGTTATTGCTTAATCTATATAGTTTTCTCGCCTGTCTTTTTTCTCTTTTCGCCGGCCTCGGGGCACCACACACTTGTTTTATTCTCTTGAGTGAGCACAAACTCTACGGTGTGAAATATTTGAAAATAACTCTTGGATTTTCACTTTTTTTAACTACAATCTTTAGTCTCTAGTCTCTCTTCTCCACTGTGTGACTATCACGTCCCAAGAGAGCGCCTCTCTCCCCGCACCGGCCTTTTATAGGCCTCCCCTTGCCTCATTCCCCTCTGCATCGTAATTTTGAAATTCAACGCATTTCCTATTTTCATAGCTTAGTCGTCGTCCCGCTCACCGCCTTCCCCTCGCCGCCCAGCAAGGCCAGCTGGTCGCTGACCTGCTGTTTATGTCAGCGAGGGAATTCCGGCGGTGTGACGTAGCTCGTTTTTCACATGAGTTCGATGGCCGCAAACCTCTGTGCTTCTGTATCTATTCGAATTTCGCAGGTCGATGTGGATGGTGCGCCTGGATCTACCCATGATTTTTTACACTTGGGATTCTCAAAATAAATCCACTTTTCATCCCCTGTAACTATACGATGCAAAAAAGACTTCCTGTTATACCGAGCGAGCAAAATGTCACATGTGTTTTTGCGCTTTTCCACTTGCATGTCGTTCAACTCATATGGTATCCATCTACCGGTCTTCTGAATCTTTCTCATCACTCATAGCCGATTGGAAACAGCTTGTTGACTAACGCCTAATTGCTCGGCGAGTTGTTTTTGTATTTGCGAATCATCTTCGCCCAACAATGCTTGCAATTCCACATCTTCGTATTTTTTGGCGGCTTTCCACGTTCCTTGTCTGCAACATCGAAGTCACCACTTTTGAAGCACCGAAACCGTTATTCACACGTATCTTGCACGGAGCATATTCACCATAAGCTTCTCAAAGTAATCGGTATGATTCAACAGCAGTTTTATTCAAATGAAAACAATAAATTAATGCTGTCCGCGAATGCTCTTTGTTTGGTATAAATTTCGACATTATTGAATACAACAACACAACACTATGCACAAATTTTTCCAATTTATCACTCGTGCGCGTCTGACACTTGTTGATGACACAACAAAATGGCGCAGTGTTAAATCTTTATAGCACAAACTGCATTCGTGCGCTAACTGTTGTCTGAAATCCGCTGTAACATAGTTACAATCGAGCGGTTTCCTTTATTATTTTCGAACGGCTATAAGAGCCGAAGGTATATGCGGAAACACCTGAGAAATAGACTCGGTACAAAAGCACCGAGGTTTGCGGGCACTAGACCATCGCACCCGAGCATAAAAAACTAGCTACGTCACACCTCCGGAATTCCCTCGCTGACATAAACAGCAGGTCAGCGACCAGCTGACCTCGCTGGGTGGCGAGGGGAAGACGGGTAGCGCGGCGACGGCGAGCTACAAAATTAGGAAATGCGTTAGATTTTAAAATAACAACAGATGATGACGTAGGGCAGAACGGAGCGAGGGGAAGACTATAAAAGAGCCCGCACGGAAGGAGGAAGGCTCTTAGCGTTTTTGGCACCAGTACAAAAGGGCAGAAAAATCGAAACGTTCTGATTACCAATTAAAATTCAAAAGTAATTTTTTTTGTTCACATATTATAAAGTTCGTGATTACATGAGAAAAGTGAGTACAAGTGAGTGAAAAACGAAGACCAGCCAAAGAGAAAGGACAGGCGAGTTATCGAAATAAGATAAACAATGATTAGTGAGTTATCATAGAATTTGATAATAATCGAGATATAGATAGGATTTAAGTAAATAAACTGAATTGCGTAGAATTAATTAAATAGTATAGAGCGATTAGTTTTAAGAAAATAGAATTAAGCAATTAGAGCTAAGTATAGAAAATAAATCGAATAGAATTAGCTCAGCAATATCGTAGAAAATAAAATTAGGACACATAGGATTTAAACCGGTAGGAGAAACGAGAAGCATATCAGAAAGTGAGAGTGAGAGAGGGCTAAAGAGAGTGAACTGTATGAGAGTTAGGAAAGGATAGAGGTATCAGCGAGACATCGGCTGGAAGAGCGAGGCAGGTGGGTCTGGTGGTGTGTGTGTGCGTGCACTGAGCGTACAGTTCCACACCAGCTTACGAAATAACAACAGACTTACAAGCTGGTGTACCGAGAATCTGTGTACACGAAAAATACAAAAATAATGTAAAAATAATCGCCGAAATTACGAAATAATAAATGCATTGTACGGGGTATCAGCGACCAGAAATTGAATAGTGACATTTTTATGAAATTGTTTTCCTATGAATAAACCCTACTTTCAACCACCATGAAGTCTACATTAATTAGTCCTGTGATCGAGCCCGAATTCCCACGAAAAATAAAAATAATTGTTGACGATAAAAATTACCGTTACACCGCATTTCATACTTGTGTACCTAGTACTGTATTTGTTTTCTTATTCCAAATACATTTTGTAAAAAATCAGTCAATGAATATTTTTTACTGTTGTACTAATAATGTTTTTAACAACATTTTTCGTGTTTAAACTGAATGTTTTTTGTATTTTCAAACTTTAATCTTTAATTGCAATATTTTTCAGAGTTTTCACTCGTGGGTCTTTCTTTGATTACAGGGTATTATTGAAAATATATTATAATAATTAATTATTTACAGGTATGATCAACTAATTTTGGCTATTCTTAGTGTAACGAATTGATTTTTCCCGCCGACTGCGTTTTTTTAAAAAATGCAGGGGAAGAAACCAAGACGTATTTCTACTGTGAAGAAAAATAAAACTCTATATGCTTAATTGTAGAATTCAGTTTATTTATTCGGGGTTCCACGAGAATGAATCGATTACTGACTGTGTCTCTCGTGTGAGAACTTCTCTTGATAATGATAATTTGACATGTCACATATTATAATTAATCAACAGCGCACGGCGCAAGATAAAAGTTATTCCATACAGCGTTCTATATCAACATCAATTATACTAGATATTGTAAGTATTTTGTAAAATTGCCCATAATCATAGGCTGATCAGAGACCACGGCTTCACAATGGCGCTATACTGTGAGTACAATTGACTCATAAAATATACCGCATAATACATATCTCATACACAAATTCATCATTCAATAATACACAAGTCACCAACCAAGGCCAATATATGGCACAGGCCGGTTAATGAAAAACAGTTCATCAATATGAGAAGACAAGTAATAGAACTACATGGCCTCGGTTCTTCAGAATGTTGACATATTTAGTGTTCGAACTAACTGTCTTGAGCGTTTTTGCTTGTCCTTCAATGACCTAATTGCTCGGCCCCGGCGATAGAGGATTTCGACTCGGTATTCTTGTTACAAAGATATTGAAAATGTCGCTCACCTCGGTGGGTAACCCACCAGAACTATATACCAGATTTGATGTGTGAAAACCTTCGGTTATCCTCTAGACAGTACTCTTCCTCCTCGCTGGCAGGGTTAGGGGACAGATATGTTGGTCGTCGAAAATGAATGTTCCGACGACCCTCTGGAAGGTTCTATCCAACGCAACCCTGTAGATTTATTAGAGAATGAGCAGCCCTGATGTTCTGAGCAGCCCAATCGTTGCCCAAGTAGCCTGAAACCTTCTTCCAGTGCGGCTTAGGGTTGATTCGTAGTCAAATATTTTCATGTTCGTGAATTAGAACGGAAAACCTCTTGTTACCAAAAACGGTGCGAGTATCACATCGAGTAAAAGGTGTCTGGGTTGATCTCGGCATTCAACACGACACGGGAGAGCAGTAGAACGATATATCACACAGTTTACGTCGCCGTGTTCACAGTTGGTGATAATGAAATTTTAACGGCTTGGTGGCGACGGCTAACGTGTCGCTAGGTACGACCACCCCAGTAGTACTGACAATCCGCGCTCTCGGGGTTTACGCGCCAAAGAGCACGACCCCCTCCAACGTCTTAATAATACTACCGCCAGGGTGGTGATTCATCGCGTCGAAACTCGACGTGGCGCGAAATACAAACTATAACTAGGACACACTACATTTATCCCGCTTGGTTAAGTGAATAAGGACTAATAGTCGTCATTCACTAAACCAACATACTCTAGGTAATAATATAAACCTTAGAGGAAATCCCATTCACTCTGTTGGATAATCAGCTGGCGCACGGTGATCGATATTCGCTATGCGTCGACCTGTTGCTGTGCTCAAGCACGCAGCGTTCGGTTGAGCGGAGATAGCCGAGGACAGGCTTCGCGAAGCCGAGGTAGTGCCTCGCTGGCATGCCGCGTCGAGCGAGAGGGTGTCTCTCTCGCTTGACTTCGGTTTCGCTCACAGGCTATCTCGCTCAACTGACTTCAGCGCCCAACGGTACTTTCAGATCAGGCAGCCATATTGAAAATTTAGACACTTTCGCTACGACATCGAGGAACAGCACACCACTTTCTTGGACTTTTCTCGTTGGCTTTTGGCTCTGGACTCTCTCATCACTCTCAACAGGACTCAAAATCAGGTACGAGTACGTTGCTATAATTTACCGCAAATTCAATGGTAACGAGGAGTTGCATGCTCATCGGTACATCAACATTTTTGGCCTCACTTTTTGGCGGCATTGCAGCACATGTCAAGCCACGTTTTTCTCACCATAATTTGCCGGTATAATTAATATAATTATGCAGGTGTACTATGGTCACTGTACTTTTCCCCAGGACATCTGCTGGAGGAGTACAGCGACTATACACTGCTCATTTTATGCATCCCCACTATGTATTGTGTTGTGCTACGCAGTGCTGCCTGCGTAGCTAGTCTCATGCATGTAGAGCACTCAAGCAATGTCAAATGCAAGTGCTCTCATGTGTTCACTGCAACCTCTCTCTAGTAAGCTGCTAAGAGCTTGCTGTGAATCGTTATAACACCTTACGCACTCATATATCTCATAGCGTAGCATGCTCCGCAGCACTGGCTGCGGTGCGTACACCGCTCTCAGTACTCACAGCACACAATTAATATAATTGTGTGCTGGTTCTCAGCTCATATAATTAAGTTCAGTTCAGTTAATTAAATTCGGTTTTTTTATTCTTTACATTTTGGTACATTTATTGATATTATTTTGTATTTTTTCTAAATTTAATATATTTTGGTTTCTTTTCTTCGCATCTAAATAATTGTTTTAAAATGTATTATTACATTACTTGTGTGGAAGGTTAAAATAAACCACTTTCTCTGAATACCATCTATGCGTCTGGTTTTATTTCACCCTGTCGTGAGTGAAGACTCATTATTTTCAATATATTGCAGATCTGTCAAATAACATCACCAGACGGAATCTCAAACACACTCAATAATATCAGTAAATCACACCTATTTTCATTTGAGGTCTGGAAAGAATGCAACAATTAATCAACAAATTAATACAACTTAACAGGCTTATTATATTTACGCAAGCTAATACGATTATACGTTCCTTTAATCATCTTTGGATCATTTATATCAACTAATTGAAATGCATTAGGGCCAAACGATCGATGGATACGATATGGTCCAATGTAAATATGATAGAACTTTGCAGTTACTCCGGAAGACGCGTTAGAAGGCATGGGTTGGCGGACCAATACTAAATCTCCGACTGCATAGATTACATTTGAAATGTTCCTCTGAGACTTTTTTCGTGTCTCATAACTACACGTGAGGCGATCATTAGCCATAAGAATCTTCTGAGCCAGCGGGACCTCCATGGAAACCGGAACTTTCATTATATCGTTAAGTTCGTCATGAGGCAACCGACCAAACTGCAGCTCGTAAGGGGTAAATCCTATACTCCCATGAGTGGTGATGTTCAACAGGGTCTCAACTCGGGGAACATACCGCGCCAAATTGTTATGTGAATTGGAGCAGAACGCTCGAAACAATCTACCTAGCTCCCGCATAACCCGTTCCGTCGGATTGCTTTGGGGGCGTCTTATAGAGCAGAATCGCGCCTTAATGGATTGATCCTCGAGAGCCTGTATCCACTTTGAAAAACGAAATTGAGTACCATTATCTGCCATGATCGACTTTGGTTTTCCTAACTCTGGAATATAACTCTGAAATAACTTTAATAGGATGATGCGAGTAGTCGCCTTTTTAATGGGATACAGCTTGACATATTTTGTAAACATATCTAAAATACCAAATAAATATTACCATAAAAATCTACAGTTAACAGTTGGCCCTTCTCAACAGCATCTACCCGTTGGTACTCTCCTTGTGCACCAGAATTGATATGTTTAATACGCTGACACAAATCACACGACCTCACAAAGGCACGAATATCACGAGCCATCTTATCCCAATAAAAATAACGCCTTACATAAGTTAAAGTTTTGGTTATACCAGGATGTTCTAACTTAGTATGGATATAATCAACAATGGAATGCACCAACACCGGAGGCACGACTACCAGCCACCGCTCCGGAGAGTAATAGTAACGGTAGAGGATACCATTTCGATATCGATAAAGATCAGCATATAATCCAGCTTCGACCTTGATAATAAGATCCTTCAATTTTTCTACTTTCGACTGTAGCTCACTCATTTGCAATAAATCTCTCTTCAAAGGATCGGGGATTACAATAGTTTGGCCAGTCAATTTGATAATTGGATTTGTTCCCTGTGGAAATAATATATGGTCCTTGATGGCATTCAATAATACTGCAATGGTCAATGATTTTGAATCTTCCTCCTCGAATAATGCCCGAGGGTTACGACTAAAGAAATCAGCCACTAGATTTTCTTTCCCGGCGCAATATGACACCTCAAAAGTGTATTGCTGAAGTGTGTGTTATCCGCATATTTCAATAAAGTTTCAACTGCGTGTCCCCCTACCTTCACTTGTGAGGAATCGCCCTATAGCTATACTTGCATTTAGACATTATGAATATATCTTTAGAATATAAGATAACAATATAACAGAAATCATGCCATTCGATGCGTCGGTGAGACGTCGGGGCTAGATTGCTCTCCCCACAGACCCTTGCTCGACCGCCTCCCAGTCCGCACTGACCGGGGGTGGTTTAGCAAGTACGCGGAACCCCCCCCCCCCATTTATTTATTTGGCAAGAAATGCCTCAACGTGACGACATTAGCGAAATTTTCCTTCAACGCTGCGAAAGTTTCGCGGTAGAAATTAGTCCAAATCCAAGGATTTTTATTACTAAGCAATGACCGAAAAGGATCGAGATAATTAGAATATTTGAAGCAAAATTTTCGATAGTATTGGATGTGGGAATGAGTTCCCGCTGTTTTTTGGTGAAATAAAAGACGTTTGTTTGAATCGAAAACGAATGACTGGTTTATTCAAAGTATGCTCCATCGGCAGCTGCAACTTCGCCCATCTTTCGGGCAATAAACGAATTCCGCGACAGAAGAACTCCGGTTCCTTGGAAGCAATCCAGTCATCGACCCATTTTTTGACATCTTCGTATAATGTGAAGTGCTGCTCTGCCAGGGCTGACTGCATCGACCGGAACAAGTGGTAGTCTGAAGGAGCAATGTCTGGTGAATACGGCGGGTGGGGTAGAATCTCCCAGTTCTGCCCCTCCAAGTAGTTCTTGAGAACTAAAGCAACGTGTGGCCGAGCGTTGTCGTGCTGCGAAATCAGCTTGTCATGCCGATTGTCCCATTCCGGCCGTTCTCGACCCAGAGCTTGCTTCAAACGGATCAGTTGTCGTCGGTAACGATCCCCAGTGATGGTTTCGTTCTGTTTCAGCAACTCGTAGTACATGACGCCGCTCTGATCCCACCATATGCACAACATAACCTTACTTCCATGAATATTTGCTTTTGGCGTCGATGGTCCCGGTTCCCCTGGCTTGACCCATGCTGGTCGCTTCGGTTGCGCTTCGGATTGTCGTATCGAATCCACTTTTCATCTCCAGTGATGATCCGATGTAAAAAACCCTTTCTTTGCTGGCGTTGAAGCAAGAGTTCGCAGATGGTTTTTCGGCGCTCGATGTCCCGTTCTTTCAATTCGTGTGGGACCCAATTTCCGAACTTGCGAACGAATCCCAATGCATGTAAACGCTTGCCAATAGTAGAGCGGTCCACATTCAACTGTTCTGCCAATAATTTTTCGGTATGACATGGATCTTCATCCAGCAATGCTTCCAATTCTGCATCTTCAAACTTTTCTGGTCCGCCTTCACGTTTCTTGTCTCCTACTTCGAAATCACCATCTTTGAATCATCGGAACCAGTCTCTACAGGTTGTATTCGATGGAGCATGCTTACCATAAGCTTCTACGAGCAACCGATGCGTTTCCGCTGCACTTTTCTTTAACAAAAAATAATGAAGTAAAACTTCCCGCAAATGCTGTTTTTTTGACACAAAATTCGACATTTTCAATGAGACGCAAAAAATTGTTGTTTATGTTCTGAACAAATGTCACTAGTTATTATTGAAGCTTGACATCTAACCTTCAAAGAACATGTATTGCCCGATTAAATAAAATGAAGGCAAAGCTACTAACGACATCTAAGTAAAAACAGCGGGAGCTCATTCCCACACCCAATAATTGCATACCCCTAGGTATTGTTGGAGTTGCTTTCGATTTTTTGGTTCAGCAAAATTGCGGATTAATTCCAATTTAGAAAAATCAGGTCGAATTCCCGTAATCGAAAGTTCACACCCTAAGAATTTCACAGTGGTACGACAAAAATATCATCGGATTTATCCAAGCGAAGGGTAAAATTTGCCTCTTGCAACTTGGAAAAAATGAAGTCGATATGTTCTAGATGTTCATCAAAAGACCTCGATGTAATCAATAAATCATTAATATATAGCGTTAAAAATTCATCATATTGTATATCTAGGACATGGCTAACGGCTCGGATAAACCCGCTTTCTGCCGTGTTAAGTCCAAACGGAATACGGCAAAATTGATATAATGTTGAACCGTATAAAAAAGCAGTATACGGTCGAGAAGATTTTTCCAACGGAATTTGCCAGTATCCATATGCTAGGTCGGATGTTGACATTATTTTAACACCATGATATTTCTGAATTAATTCATCAATTAATTCCGACATCCCACTTCGATCATGCGAACGTCGTATCGCGATAGGAGAGGCAGTGGAATAGGGGAGATAGGCGCACAGGCTAGATTCTCCACCGCGAGCAGTGATGCCAGATGAGGGAATTTTTCCCCTATCTCGCTGACCCACCACGCTGCCCGTCGTAGGCGCGTCAGGGGAAGGCTTGCGCCGCTCGTAACCACTCTCGCTTGATTGCGCTTTACGCTGTCTCGCCTCACCTAGAGAGCCTTAAATAAGAGTGACGACAAGACGCTGCCACTTCTGATTGGTCCGCCATTTATGGGCCGTTCCCGCTGGATTTCAAATTCATATGAAATACATTTTGCTGTTTCGTTAATATATCGTTGCAAACAATGCTCAAATCAACACATACAATAGTAATACTCATTGTTAGTCAGTATATAAATAAATAGAGTATGAACAAAGTATTATTTATTAGAGTATTATGTTGCACAATATACATATTTGCACATTTTGTTATTTAAAAGATTGATGCATCGCCATCGATTTACTGTCGTAATTTTTGCGATTCGGTAATACAATTTTACGTTTATTTTTAAATTTCAAACGAACTGTAGCAAATTTACGCAATAACTTTGAACGCATATCATGACAATATGGAATATGACATGTGAGAACAGAATCAAACTTGTTCATTAAAAACGTATGTAAGTTAACATTTCGCATATTATTAAAATAAGGACTGTAATGTCTATAAATATTTTCCAACCTTAAAAACATTTCAAATGTTGGTTTACCAGGTGTATGCATAAGTTTTTTCCGGTTTTTTGGTAAAAAAAAACACGTAATTTTCAAGGGAAATTAATTTTTGTTTTATTGAAAATATTGGCCATCGGCTTCTACACATTTCGCCCATCTTTCAGGTAACTTATGAATACCATGCCAGAAAAACTGCTTGTCTTTTGCGGCAAACCATTCGTCGAGCCATTTTTCAACTTCCTCGAAATTGCTGAAGTGCTGCTCTGGGAGCGCGTGCCCCATTGATGCGAAGAGGTGATAGTCAGATGGCGCCAGGCCTGGCGAATACGGCGGGTGCGGAAGGATGTCCCATCCAAGCGATTTCAAGGTGTCTTTCACTGCTTTTGCTGTGTGAGACGGCGCATTGTCGTGTAACAAAATCACTTTGCCATGTCTTCTGGCCCATTCCGGTCGTCTTTCGATTAATGCGTGGTTTAAATTAATGATTTGTTGGCGATAGCGTTGTGTATTAACGGTTTCGCCGGGCTTCAAGAGTTCATAATACACAATACCGCTCTGGTCCCACCAGACACAGAGCATGGTCTTCTTGCCGAAGCGATTTGGCCTTGTTGTTGAAGGACCGGCTTCGCCAGGTGAAAGCCACGATTTTTTCCGCTTCGGGTTTTCAAAATAAATCCATTTTTCGTCACCCGTCACAATTCGATGCAAAAATGATTTCCTTTCGTGGTGTTGAAGCAGCACTTCACAAGTGACTTTGCGATTTTCTATTTGACGTTCATTCAAATCGTGTGGGACCCATTTACCGAGTTTATTGATCTTCCCCATTACTCGTAAACGTTTGCTGATTGTTTCTTGTGACACATGTAATGCTTCTGCTAATTGCCGTTGAGTTTGAGTTGGGTCATCATCCAATAACTCCTGCAATTGCTCGTCTTCGCATTTTTGTGGTCTACCAGAGCGCTCACTGTCTTTCACATTGAAATCACCACTTTTAAATTGTCGAAACCATGTCTCACATGTTCTAATCGATGGAGCGTGTTCACCATATGTTTCTACCAGCAAACGTTGACTTTCAGCAGCCTTTTTCTTTTGATTAAATAAGAAAAGCAATGCGTGCCGCAAATGTTCTTTTTCAGGCACAAAACTCGACATGATCACTGAACGATAAAACAAAGACGCTAGTTTTTGGCGGACTCAACTTGTGTGTGTTTGTAGGTTAATGTCAGACGAACAAAATGACGTATGTGTCAAATCAATACGCTGCGTACTTTTCGCTGGCGCCATCTCTTAGTTAAACCGGAAAAAACTTATGCATACACCTGGTACTAACAAAGTATAAAGTATTATTTTTATAGCATTTAATTCTTACAAGTTAGGAATATTGAAAATTTAATGGTATTTTAGAACCAACAGAATGCACACAAGTAGAGCAGGTACGACATGTTTTTATCACAGATGATAAATAATATCCTGCAACATTATATAAACAATCCATATCTACGTTGTTATATTCTATTATCACGTTATAATCAAAAGGAGGTATGGAACTTATCGTTGTAGAAGGTTCATCAGGTACAGACGACTGTATCACAAGTACTTTATTAACAATTAACAATAGACTTTAAATAATCTAAAAACCAGGAAAATACTCACTATCATCAGTATCATAATTTCCTTTTGATATTATTTTTGTGAACATAGAAATAGCAACAAGTTTCAAATTATTTTTAAATTGTAAGGCATCTAAAATAACATTTTTATGTCGCAAATCTGAAAATAAATTTTCAACACAATCTTGGGTGAAACGACCAGTTAAAACGAATTTAAAATTGCACTGGTTTATAAGATACTCTACTACATTAATTATTGATGTTGTAGACAATATGACACCTCGTTGTACAGGTTTAAATATTGCTTTATGACCTATTTGTATTTTCGTAAACAGATCAATGACTTCACGCAAAAAAGCAATGTTCGCTTTGTATACGTCAATGTTCTTTACACCTAACGCTGTACAACATGATCTAGAAGTCATCAATGAAAACCACTTAGATATAAATTCAATAAACTATGCAGTGGTATACAATTCTGGCTTTTGATTCTCATTAGCTAAAAATTTTAAAGAACTACTGACATGGGGTGAAAAAACAGCTCGTGCTTTATTAACACGCATTTTATTGTAAGTATTATTACATTGAATATCATTATAATTTAAGTTGGGAGTTAAATAAAATTCTGTATCTTTCTGAGAATCAAGTAGTTCACTGAAATGTGCACTGTCAACTCTATTAGATGGTAATTTATATTTAACAACGAATTCCTTTGGCAAAAGGAAATACTTATTTGAAAGCAGTACTTCTTTCATGTTTTTCAAGATATGTGGTATATCTGTAATAAAATATAAAGGTCTGTGAAGATTAGAGGGATGGAGAATATAATTTCAAGTAATAGTATATCATCCCACGTTTATTCCACACATCTCCACACTTTACCATTCCCAGGACCCATGTCAGAAGAGAGACGTCCGCACTGCCTGACTGTTGATTTGTCGGTGAACCGAGTGTGCGCGCGGCGTAGTATGTGACGTCACACGCTGCCTGACTGTTGATTGGTCAGTGCGTATACGCCAGCAGAGAGTGATGGGACGCACGAGAGTGAGGTAGCATGTGTACCTCCAGAGTCGGGCATCAGAGACAGTACGAGAGAAAGTGAGAGAGCATATGTACCCCAGCATAGAGAGCCTATAATAAGAGTGACGACAAGAGAGGCGTTCCGCCATTTATGGGCGAAATCGTGCGAGAGAGAAAGAGATATATGCTCTCTCTGTTCTGTACGTCCTTTCTGTTCCATGTGTGAAAAGTGTAACTCAAGCACACCTCTAACCTATAAGCGACGGGAAGCTGAAAGTAATGTTATATATTGTAACGGTATTAAACGTTAACATTGCCCTTAATGGGCTTGTTCGGACTCGAGCAGGAAGGAAAGTAATTTTAGGCTTTTGTAATAGGTAGAAGTAGGGTTTATTCAGATAAACATATAAAAATTATGCGATACATCCGAAAAATATAAAAGATTTAATTATCTGATCCTATTGTTCTCGGTATTCTGGCTACCTCGGGCCTTACATGTAATTATTTCCGGGCACTCGAGTGCAGTTACAATCGTGTCCGCAGGTGTAGTTAAAGAATTCGTAAAGAAGAAAAAAATGTAACTTCTAACAATATGTTCGATAGCGTGGAAAGAGATGTCGATAAACAATATAATTCATGTTGTGAGGATATTCATTGATTAATATTAAATTAATATAAGAAAAATAAACGTTGCTTGATAATTCTGATCTACCGCCGCGTTCCTTAGGTAAGAGGTTTAGCACGCGTACTGCCGGTAACTAGCCGACCGCTGCTCCTAGTATCGAGACTATCCTTGTGTCTACTACTGAGTTGTTTGATATTCCCTATAGGCCCGTCGGTGGGAGTGGATTTTTTTGTTTCAAGGTTGCCTTGCGCGTCCACCCGACCGCTGCTACTATCCGGCGTCAGTGCGATGCATTCTGAGTGCATGCGCAGTGACTCGGTATTTCAGGGCCGTAGCTTGTATATTTCTCGATTCTTAATCTTTTGCCTCCAATCTATTTTTTAATTCATTTCCCTACTGAGATATCTATCATAATTTCCTGGTCTTGACTATGAAGATCTTATATCTTCGTTATTTAAAATATTTCGGAACGCATTTCTTGTCAGAGAGAGAAGACTGTTGAGTTTGCTTGATTAGATAGCTCCGTCCGTGGCTACTAGTGTGAGGAAGAGAGACAGAGATAGACCGCTCTGTTGATGTTTGGGTCTACGGTGCGTAGGCCTTGAACGCAGCACCAACTCAGCTGCTTCCCGTCAAATGTACGTCAGGTACCACAGCTGGGCTCTCTTGGTACCAGTGCGGCTGCACCTAGCGAGGGTTGGTTGCTCTTCCTTCCTGGTAGCTGGACTTCTGCGTTGGCGGGACCTGCGAACAAAACTGTTCCTCGAGTGCCGAAATTCTGGTCTTTTTATACCAGAATCCCCTCCAGCTGGCCCATGCTTTCGGTATCACTATAGTTGGTGGCGGTCCTGTAGCCCATGTCCTGTAGCCCACTGGTACGTCATTTTAAAAATCGTCGTTGGCCTTTTAATACTCCGTTGCCTGTATTTTTCAAACGGAATAACGGGACTTGGTCACCGATATATCGGCCTAATGGTGTGAGTGACGGCTCGATAGCGGTCCGTTGTTGTGTGCGTACCGAGCGTCGTGAGTAGCCAAGTATAGGCCGATCTTACTCGGTGTGCGTAACGCGCGGTAGCGATGCCTGAGTGTGTGCACCGCGCGTTATTAGGTAGTCTGTATGTTACATTGTCCCCCGATCCGAGGGGAACCTTTGAACCGGTGAACCGAGGATCTTGTTGTCTTCTCTCTCTCTCGCAGTGTTTTCCTATCCTGCTCTTCGGTGACTCTTTTCTTAGTTCTGTTTTATTGCTTTGTTTATTCCTACTGAATCTTACTATAGCTATTGAGAACTGTTCCTATTTTATTTGTATTTATTTCCTTTCCTGTTCTTGTCACTTCTCGATTTTATTATCTTATTATCCCTAAATCGTTATAAAAATTTTTTTTTATTGGTTCCTTATTATTATTATATTGCTTTCTTTCTATCTCATTCTACTTAGAGTCTATTGTCGCAAAAAGGTTTCTAACTATAAATAATTGGGAACACATGTATCTTTGTTTTTCGGTTTATTCAACGTCGGAGAATTTCCGTCGTTGTCCTTCTCATTCTACATTCTCCTCAAAATCCTCCCAGTCGACGTCATGGTCGGTTCCCTCCGACATGATCTCCTCTTCGCCTTCATTGTTACCAGATTCGTATCCCGAGTCGGTTGATGGCTCTTCTACGTTCGGATCGATCCATCGGCCACCATCCGTTCCCCAGTCGAAAATTAGAGGATTGTCCGCCCGGACTGCCACCCCGCGGCGGATCAATTCCTCGCTGAGGATGGTAATCCCTCCGGTCTCGTTCGTCCTCCACATCTCGACCCATCTAGCTTCAGCTCCGGTGTAATGATCAAAAACGCACATGCTCCAACCCCCTCCTTGGAGCAGATGGTATAGCTGCTGGACGTCCTGTTCCGTCCAGTTACCGTGGAAAGGACCGATCTGGTGGAGGCCCACCGGTATGGCCTGTAATGCTATATCATACACATGTGGTGGTGGTATAAAACAATCACTGAGCGTGGCCGCCACGTCCACACCGATGTCCCCCAACCATATCAGCATCCGACCATCTTCCTGGGCTTCTGATGTTATAATCGCCCGATATAGTTTCCCGTTCTGGCGGCAAAGAATGGATGCTCCTGGATATGCGTTTTCGGGTTGCACCGGTTCCACCTCCTCCAGATTCTCGTACGATTCAATAAGGCGCTCTCGTACCCCTTCAGGATCCTCCCTGTAGACGTACATCCTTCTTGGATCCGCTAGGCTGAGTATTTCGATGTTCCCATACGTCCCCCTCAACCCGTCAACTGGATAATTCCGATACATTGTTCGCGTTCTCTTTCAATGCCGTTTGATTTTAAACTGGCGTTCGCCTGTCGGATCGTGAGAGCAATCCGTTTGTCCCTTCCTCTATTGCTTTGAATCTTGGCCTGGACACCAACCTCTGATGTTGTCATCGGTTAGCACTATACAGCCGTCCCGGTCGAGTGGATAGATAATATCCCAGCGTAGAGTCTTAGATGTTCTTGCATGATAATCCTCCAAAACTGATTTCCAGCTTTTCACCTCTCTTTTTCTTAGGTTGATTTTTTTTAGTCTCCACTTTTTTACAGTTTTTGTGGATGTTTCCATTTTCAGAAATCCTTCGAGTCTTGGTGCTCAGTTGCTGTCCAGTGGTTTACTGCTGTTGCCTCTCGACAGTCCAGGTCTTATTCTGAATTTCTTCGTTATAAAAAAAAATTCTGTAATTTTTAAATTCTTTTGGTTATACGATTCCCTCGATGTACTGCCTGGGTCCTCTAGATCTTCCTTATCGGTCCTAGGTGTTAGATCGATGGTGTATTCCGATGTTGTTATCGTCCGTGAATATTGCCTTTGTTTACTTTTCGATGTTATGTCGAGTAGGTAATATTCCGGCTGATTGCTGCTCGAGTAATTCTTTTTCTTCACAGATGCCTCTTCAATGTTCGTTGTTGGGGATTTCGAGTAGTCTCTACCTTTTTCTTATATCTATCTGCCTTTAATTATTATTTTTGCTCAAACTAAGGAATCTTCTTAAAATCCTTGATGTTTGCCATTAATTTCTTCTTATTGCTATCCCTTTTATCTCTCTTTCTTCTTTTATTTTATTATACTTAATATCTGAAATACTATAATAATTGCTATCTCGTTTTTTTTTTTTTTTTTTTCCTTTTTTTTTTATCATTACCCTGGAAACATCCTCAGCGTTTAAATTCTTTCTCTTATTCCTATTCTTTATTATTATTATTATTATTATTATTATTATTATTATTATTATTATTATTATTATTTTTACGGTTCGATTTATTTTCTACCCTTCTATTTTTCCTCGTCTTCCTCTTCAACGTGGTGCACTCGGTACTTCGTGAGCAAGCTCGCATGGAACTTTCCACGTACTTTCTTTGTGAGCGGATCCATGAGTTCGTACGTAGCCAGTCCCACGCATCGCTTGATGGTATATGGGCCTTCACGGAGCGGTAGAAATTTTGACGTGATTTGGTTTGCCGGATCTGAGACATTGAGCGCCTTCACTAGTACAACCTCTCCTTCCTCGAAAGTTGTTAATTTGTGTGTACTATTAAAACGTTCGGCCCTCATTGCTCCTTTTTTTATAATTCTTTCTCTGGCAATCCTTATCTTGGCATCGTAGGTGAGTGGATCATCCTCTTCGCTCGCCGGTATTCCTAACCATTTATTCCACAGCCGGATTGGTTTTTTTTTCCGTTGTAATTCTGTTGGAGTGAATTCCGTGGTGTCGTGATGGGATTCATTTATGCAGTCTTGAACCACCTGCACCCATTTGTACCAACCGGCATGATTGTCCCTCAGGAAGGTCCTAAAAAATCGTCCCAACTCTCGATTCACTCGTTCCACAATGTTACCCTGAGGATGGCGTATTGAAGAAAACACTGCCTTTATGTTTTCATCCTCTAATTTTTTTAACCAGTTTTTCGCAGTAAATTGTGTACCGTGATCGAATTGAATACGGTTTGGTTTTCCAAACTGCGGAATATAATCGTGGAATATTCGTTTGATCACTGTCGCTGTATTCGCTTTCCGCATCGGAAACAGAACTACGTATTTACTAAATGCATCGATTGTTACCAATATATGTTTCACTCCTCCAATGGATGTCGGCAGAGGCCCATAAAAATCGATTGAGACTAGGTCCCCCGGCCTCTCAGGGATAATCGTCTGCATTTCGGCATAATTCGTCTGTACTGCAACCTTGCTGCGTTGACAGATATCACAACATGCGATGAGCGACCTTGTGAGTTTTACCAGATGTGGGTGTGAAAAATCTTCATCGAGGATACGGAAGCATTTTCGGGCTCCGATATGCCCATATAGCTCGTGACATTCCACAATGACTTGTCGAACCAAACATTTCGGGAGTACGACTTTCCAGATACGAGCTTTCGTGTGTTTCTGTAGGATGCCCTCCCGTAGTCGGAATCTCCTCTCTTCTTCGGTGTCGTTTTCCTTTTCTAGCACCTCCATAATTCTACACAAGTCCTCCTGGTCTCTTTGGTGCTTCGCGATCCTCTTCATCTCTTTTATCAAATCCTTTGATGCCTTCCGTGCCAGAGTTGCAGCAATTACTACCAATCCCTTCGATGTATCCTCGTTTCCTTCCATACGGCTCAGAGCGTCAGCCACCGCGTTTTTTCTTCCTTCGAGATGCTCTATATTTAGATCGTAATCTTGGATTGACAGAGCCCACCGCATTAGTCTTTCTGCCGTAAAGCGACATGTTTTAAGAGATATTAATGCCTTGTGGTCTGTCTTAATATTTATTTTAGCACCTCGAAGATAAGTTCTGAATTTTTCCAGAGCCCAGACAATAGCCAATAATTCCTTTTCAGTCGTCATATAGCCATGTTCTGCTCCTTTCAGAGTCCGGCTCGCGAAAGATACTACCTCGCTTTCTCCTTGCTCATTTTCTTGTGATAAAATGGCTCCAAGCGCATACCCACTTGCATCTGTGGTTAGTGTGTATGGCTTCTGTACGTCAGGAAATCGAAGAATCACGGCTTCGCAGAATAAATCTTTGACTCTGCCAAAAGCTTCTTGGTGAATTATGTCCCATTTCCACCTCACCCCTTTCCTGAGTAACTCAAGAAGTGGAGTGGTCTCGTGGGCATGGCGGCTGGTAAACTTCGTGTAGAAATTTATTAAACCCAAAAATCCTCTCAATTGTTTCAGATTTTTCGGTGCCGGATATTCTTTAATTGCCTTAATCTTCTCAGGATCGGGTTTAAGTCCTCCTGTCGTGAGAATGTGGCCGAGAAAGGATACTTCTTGTCGGAAAAAGTGTGACTTCTTGAATTTGAGTGTCATCCCATGCTCTTTAAATCGCAAAAATAGAATCTCGAGATGAGTGAGATGTTCCTTATGACTCTTCGATAATACCAGGAGATCGTCGACAAAATTAATGACGAAATCTAACTCGTCCAATACTATGTCTAATGCTCGAATTAAACTTGCTGTACTTGTCTTCAGTCCAAAAGGCGTAACCGTAAACTCATAGCATTTTCCATTGTGCTGGAAAGCAGTATATTTCCTGGAATCCGGGTGTAACGGAATTTGCCAGAAACTGCTCGTGAGATCTAACGTTGAGATTACCGATTTTCCTCCACATCTCTGGAAAATTTCTTCGATCGGAGGTGCATTATTATGATCGTTTACCAGGTAATTATTGAGTTCCCTGGCATCCAGACATAATCGAACACTTTCGTCATCCTTGGTGACTGGCATTAAGGGGTTAATAAAAATACTTTCCGATTTTTGTATTACCCCGTACTCGAGCATCCGTTCGACTTCTCGTTGGACCCTCTCTCGCTGTGCTAGTGCCACTGGATACGACCGATGAAAATATGGTTTCGGATCCTTGAGCGTCAAATGATGGATATATTTTGACATTCTTCCCGGTCTTTTATCGAATACCACCAGATTTTGTTCGACGATGGCCTTGAAATTGTTTTTAATATTAATTTCGAGACCTTTGCACTCTTCCATCTTTTCCTCGAATTCCTTCTCCGATAATTGAAATTCCTGAGGCATTGCTGTTGATTCTTCTTGGATGGTGCAGATCTTTTTACCATCCTCTTCCGGTACCGAGTTTGGATCAGCTAATCTCCATAATCCGTCGATTAATTCTGCGACTACCCGATCTCTGACCGCAACACATTTATTTCGAGCATCGACGGAAATCTGAAGATTCATCATTCCGTCAATACCGATCAGGATCGGTCGCAGCAGTTTCGGAACAATTAACAATTGGATCTCTCCTCTCGATCCATACGTATTTGCTCCTACCAGAATCTGCTTCTTTACTTTTTCCGCCTCTCCGCCAAATGCTCCTACGACTTTGGTCGAAGTGACAGGCAGTGTGGGGCATTTCTCCAGTTTCTCTTTATTTTGATAAAAAAAATCTTCCGAAATACAGCTTACCTCACTGCCACTGTCGATCAGACTCTTCACAGTCACCCCCTCGACCTCCACAGGAATCTCAGGACACCGAGGATGTACATCGTTGTACCATTTTTCCTCCTTCCTTGGTTCCTCTCTTAAAAATTCCCGTGGATCTTCGGTGACGGTGAAAAGCGGGTAGTCTCTCGCATATGGGTCATTGCCGCTCCATTTTTTCGCCGCTCCTTCAGACTTATTCCGCCGATCATCGGCCTTACTGAGGGTTGTAATGCCCTGTTCTTGGCTCGAAAGTTTTGGCTTTTCAGTCTTCCTCGGAATGGCTTGATTTTTAGATGGCTCTCCTGCAAATTTCCCCTCGTCTGCCTTCGACTTTCCTTCTCCTTCTTTTTTCTTTATTACTCTTCGTTCCTTCCTTTTCTTATTCTTCTTCTCCACGACCTCGCTTCGCTCCTCTTCTTCCTGTTTCTGTCCTTCATTTGTTTTCGTTGCGCCTCGTCTTCTGCTTTCTACCTTCTTAATTTTTTCCACGGGCGCAACGTCTAGGCGTTTCCCGGATTATTTACCTGGGAACCGCTCTGTTGGGCTCGTACTGCCGGTGTTATTGTGTGCTCAATAAATGGTCCAGGAGGATGCCCCTGGATCACATTCATCTGTCTGGCTGGTTCCTGCTCCCTCCTAGGAGTTGGTGGTGGTGTTTGCTGCCATGTCGCCGGTTGAGAACTCCCCTGAGCACGTGGTGGAGGCGGAGGCGTTTGGTACCGCGGCGGTTGTTCTGGCGGCGTCGGCTGCCATGCCTGCGGTCGCGCAGTTCCATTATATGGATGGTTCTGCCACCGTGGCCGGTTCTCCATGTCCCGTGGCGCCTGCCACTCATTCCGAGGTGGTCCACGCCATCCCTGATCTCTGGTTCCTCCACGTCCTTGAAACTCTCTCCTTTGGCCGCCTCTTTTGCTGTTCAGAGGTCCTGCCATGTCGATGCTTTCTAGTAACTCGAGGAATTCCGGTACTGCGCTGATCTGACGTATCCTGACAGCACATCGAACCTCTTCATCGAAATGCCGGGCCAGGCGACGGATAATGGCCTCATCAGACATTTTTTCCTCGAGGTCACGAGCATTTCCGAAAATGAGAGTGGCATACTCGGCTCTCGTACGGTTCTGGCCTTCGGTATCATATGTTCCGAACTCGAGATTGCTTCGGACCTTGTCCTGCATTTCTCGTGTCCAATACCGCGCCGTAAATGCCTCCGAAAATTCCGAGAAACTATGGATCGTACTTTCCACTAGATGCCACCAATTTTTCGCTTGGCCCTCTAGTGCGTCCTTAATAACAAAACGCACGTCCGATCCTTCAGTGCCGGCTGCTTCGCAGTACTCCTGTAGTTCCTTGAGGAATTTCATCGGTCGTTGTTTGCCATCAGCTGCAAATTTTGGTGGTTTCTGTGATACGGCCTGGAAACGGGTGAGGTTTCCTGCCTGCAACATTGAAAACCCACAGGCCGAGCTATTCATGCCGGTGGTCACGCGTTGTTCCAATTCTTTTATTCTTGCAGCGTGATTTTCGTTGACCGCCTGATTTTTTTTTATTCGCTCCTTGGCCTCCTTCATTTCCCTCTCAAGCCTTTCCCGAATCATTTGCTCGTTAACAATGATATCCCGCTGGTAATCGTTAACTATTTCTTGGCCCTTAAGGATCTCTTGCCGGACTGCCTCAATTTTAGTATCCGTCCTTTCCTCTGCTTTGGTGATACTGGTTTCGACGTGTTCTCGCATATTTTCCTGGAGTGCTAATGTCCTCGTGGTACATGAATTATTGGTCTGTTTTAATTCATTCCGGATTTCCTCGAATTTTCCATCCTGTCCTTCTTTCATGTTTTGTAAGAAGGCCATGATCTGACTCATGCCGACCGGATCAGGAACAATAGGGAGAGTATTTCCTAATACTGGAGTCGATTGACCCTCCCCTTGTATGCTTGACTCGTTTAAATCCATTGTTTGCGTTATACTATGGATCTCAGATAAACGCGCAATTTCTTCACGGTCCTGTCTACGCTGGTGTCTTAGTAGACCGTCTGCTGTGGTAGATTCCCACGCGAGAGACCGATCTAACAGAGATGTACTGAGTTCTTGACTCGCGTCTAATAATGCCTGCTGGACTAAACGATTGGCGAACGTCGATTCGAAACGCATACTTCCACTACTTGGCACCCACTACCAGCCTTTTTTTCCTATGCTCGAGTCCCTGTTCGGGCGCCAAATGTAACGGTATTAAACGTTAACATTGCCCTTAATGGGCTTGTTCGGACTCGAGCAGGAAGGAAAGTAATTTTAGGCTTTTGTAATAGGTAGAAGTAGGGTTTATTCAGATAAACATATAAAAATTATGCGATACATCCGAAAAATATAAAAGATTTAATTATCTGATCCTATTGTTCTCGGTATTCTGGCTACCTCGGGCCTTACATGTAATTATTTCCGGGCACTCGAGTGCAGTTACAATCGTGTCCGCAGGTGTAGTTAAAGAATTCGTAAAGAAGAAAAAAATGTAACTTCTAACAATATGTTCGATAGCGTGGAAAGAGATGTCGATAAACAATATAATTCATGTTGTGAGGATATTCATTGATTAATATTAAATTAATATAAGAAAAATAAACGTTGCTTGATAATTCTGATCTACCGCCGCGTTCCTTAGGTAAGAGGTTTAGCACGCGTACTGCCGGTAACTAGCCGACCGCTGCTCCTAGTATCGAGACTATCCTTGTGTCTACTACTGAGTTGTTTGATATTCCCTATAGGCCCGTCGGTGGGAGTGGATTTTTTTGTTTCAAGGTTGCCTTGCGCGTCCACCCGACCGCTGCTACTATCCGGCGTCAGTGCGATGCATTCTGAGTGCATGCGCAGTGACTCGGTATTTCAGGGCCGTAGCTTGTATATTTCTCGATTCTTAATCTTTTGCCTCCAATCTATTTTTTAATTCATTTCCCTACTGAGATATCTATCATAATTTCCTGGTCTTGACTATGAAGATCTTATATCTTCGTTATTTAAAATATTTCGGAACGCATTTCTTGTCAGAGAGAGAAGACTGTTGAGTTTGCTTGATTAGATAGCTCCGTCCGTGGCTACTAGTGTGAGGAAGAGAGACAGAGATAGACCGCTCTGTTGATGTTTGGGTCTACGGTGCGTAGGCCTTGAACGCAGCACCAACTCAGCTGCTTCCCGTCAAATGTACGTCAGGTACCACAGCTGGGCTCTCTTGGTACCAGTGCGGCTGCACCTAGCGAGGGTTGGTTGCTCTTCCTTCCTGGTAGCTGGACTTCTGCGTTGGCGGGACCTGCGAACAAAACTGTTCCTCGAGTGCCGAAATTCTGGTCTTTTTATACCAGAATCCCCTCCAGCTGGCCCATGCTTTCGGTATCACTATAGTTGGTGGCGGTCCTGTAGCCCATGTCCTGTAGCCCACTGGTACGTCATTTTAAAAATCGTCGTTGGCCTTTTAATACTCCGTTGCCTGTATTTTTCAAACGGAATAACGGGACTTGGTCACCGATATATCGGCCTAATGGTGTGAGTGACGGCTCGATAGCGGTCCGTTGTTGTGTGCGTACCGAGCGTCGTGAGTAGCCAAGTATAGGCCGATCTTACTCGGTGTGCGTAACGCGCGGTAGCGATGCCTGAGTGTGTGCACCGCGCGTTATTAGGTAGTCTGTATGTTACAATATGTACGTACATGTGTACGATTCTTCGACAAAAACATTACTTGGAAGTATAACGCTTCCAAACGAAGAAGATACAGCAACTCATGCTTTAACATTTATGCTAACTGGTACAGCTAGTCGATGGAAGCATGTTGTAGGCTACTTTTATACAGGCGATTGATTTAATGGAGAAACTGTAAAAAATATTATTTTCCAGATAATTCACAAAGCTGAAGAAATTGGTGTTCACGTGAATTTTATAACTTCTGACATGGGTCCTGGGAATGGTAAAGTGTGGAGATGTTGTGGAATAAACGTGGGACGATATACTATTACTTGAAATTATATTCCCCATCCCTCTAATCCTCATAGACCTTTATATTCTATTACAGATATACCACATATCTTGAAAAACATGAAAGAAGCACTGCTTTCAAATAAGTATTTCCTTTTGCCAAAGGAAATCGTTGTTAAATATAAATTACCACCTAATAGAGTTGACAGTGCACATTTCAGTGAACTACTTGATTCTCAGAAAGATACAGAATTTTATTTAACTCCTAACTTAAATTATAATGATATTCAATGTAATAATACTTACAATAAAATGCGTGTTAATAAAGCACGAGCTGTTTTTTCACCCCATGTCAGTAGTTCTTTAAAATGTTTAGCTAATGAGAATCAAAAGCCAGAATTGTATACCACTGCATGGTTTATTGAATATATATCTAAGTGGTTTTCATTGATGACTTCTAGATCATGTTGTACAGCGTTAGGTGTAAAGAACATTGACGTATACAAAGCGAACATTGCTTTTTTGCGTGAAGTCATTGATCTGTTTACGAAAATACAAATAGGTCATAAAGCAATATTTAAACCTGTACAACGAGGTGTCATATTGTCTACAACATCAATAATTAATGTAGTAGAGTATCTTATAAACCAGTGCAATTTTAAATTCGTTTTGACTGGTCGTTTCACCAAAGATTGTGTTGAAAATTTATTTTCAGTTTTGCGACATAAAAATGTTATTTTAGATGCCTTACAATTTAAAAATAATTTTAAACTTGTTGCTATTTCTATGTTCACAAAAACAATATCAAAAGGAAATTATGATACTGATGATAGTGAGTATTTTCCTGGTTTTTTAGATTATTTAAAGTCTAATAAAGTACTTGTGATACAGTCGTCTGTACCTGATGAACCTTCTACAACGATAAGTTCCATACCTCCTTTTGATTATAACGTGATAATAGAATATAACAACGTAGATATGAATTGTTTATATAATGTTGCAGGATATTATTTATCATCTGTGATAAAAACATGTCGTACCTGCTCTACTTGTGTGCATTCTGTTGGTTCTAAAATACCATTAAATTTTCAATATTCCTAACTTGTAAGAATTAAATGCTATAAAAATAATACTTTATACTTTGTTAGTAAACCAACATTTGAAATGTTTTTAAGGTTGGAAAATATTTATAGACATTACAGTCCTTATTTTAATAATATGCGAAATGTTAACTTACATACGTTTTTAATGAACAAGTTTGATTCTGTTCTCACATGTCATATTCCATATTGTCATGATATGCGTTCAAAGTTATTGCGTAAATTTGCTACAGTTCGTTTGAAATTTAAAAATAAACGTAAAATTGTATTACCGAATCGCAAATATTACGACAGTAAATCGATGACGATGCATCAGTCTTTTAAATAACAAAATGTGCAAATATGTATATTGTGCAACATAATACTCTAATAAATAATACTTTGTTCATACTCTATTTATTTATATACTGACTAACAATGAGTATTACTATTGTATGTGTTGATTTGAGCATTGTTTGCAACGATATATTAACGAAACAGCAAAATGTATTTCATATGAATTTGAAATTCAGCAGGAACGGCCCATAAATGGCGGACCAATCAGAAGTGGCAGCGTCTTGTCGTCACTCTTATTTAAGAGTCATCGAGCACACGTGACCAACTCAGAATCGAGGGTAGCGCCTCTCGCGGAAAAAAAACACCTTGTAGCTAGCGCCGCTTGTGGCAAGTGTGTCAACCAAGGCATCCAGCGAAAAGTAACAGTTATCGGTATTGCAGGATGTAAGGATTTCAGTGGCGGGCCGTGGTACATGTGGGCCCTGGTCGCCCTGATTGATCCTCCAACCAGAGCTGCCAGAAAGCGGCCGCAGCAGCACGACGCACACAAGCGCACGCCCGTGTACGTGTAACCGCCCGAGCTCGTGGAGCATCGGACAATAGAAAGAGACAGATATATGACTGTCTGTCTCTTTCGCTCTCGCTCGGCTCGGGCTGCTCGCGCTGCTACTGCTGCTAGTGCTCGGGCTGTCGCGCGATACATTTAACTCTGACTAAGACGAGCGCGTAACGTATGTTGATTTGCGGTCGATGATAATTCGAATCCACGCAGTGACAAATTTTTTTTTCAGTAATTATTGCATTTTACGATTAATTAATTATTGTTATTTTATATTTTACATAATTTTGCTATTTCTTGTTTTATTACGTATGTGATACGGGCCATGTTATACCTCATAAAAACCGTATCAGTACTATTGCTGCAAAGAATGGACTATAAAATGTAATGGTTGCTTAAAAAATTTGACACAACGAGAACTCGAACTGTCATCGGCAGCGGATGAGAGATATAACGCGCACGCTTCACTGATTATCGTTGTTAAGGTGCATTAGCAAATTAATATACCCAAATTTGATTCAAAGCTTCTGAAAACTAAAAATATAACAGTTAATCCAACCAACCGCGTTAACGATTGCTGGAAGAACTACCAAAAGAACGCAATCCATTCTTGGCCAACGTGTACGTTATTTTCTTCTTTAGTATATACATATTTTTACAATATATGTGCAGAATGTACATAGAAGCGAAGTTTGCCGAAGTAACGCAGTTGACTTCGTTGTAATTCAGTCCAATACTTGACTGAATTATTATCTTAAACGACCCAACAATAATTGATCGTTCGTTTTAAGTTGTGCTGTTTGCATTTATTTGAAAAGGATAACGGTGAGTCTATATACATTTATCTCTTTTCTCTTGAAAAGTATATTAATAAGCCATTCATAAACATTGAGAATACTTTAAATTTCCTTTTGTTTACAATACGTTAACAAAAAAGGTTTACCGAGTTTTATGGAATTTTTATTTGACATGTGTCGCTGCAAGATTGTCTTCCACATATCATCGAAATTAAATTTAGAAATTATCTTTGCAGTAAAATTGACAGGTAACGCAAATTGCTGTTCTTATTCATTCTTCATCAAAGCCACCAGTACAGTTCTCGTTATGTATGATAGTAACAATATTGAAAAAGGAGATCTATTTTCATATTTGACAGTTCAATCCATGGTATTAACTTTACTACAATCTTTCACGTTTATATTGATCGATTTTACAAGTTGCGAATATTATATTGTCTCAGGATCTGCGTATCAAATGAAACATTTAAATTATGTTTTGTTCCACAGATGTGTAAAGTTTTATCAATAAAAACAGAATTTTCTTCTTTCAGGATCATGAACGACATGTTTATTTTTAACCACATAAAATCCTGTTTTATTACTATTTCGCTGAAACAAATTGCAAAATAGTAAAACAATGATCTGAAATATATTGAAAATAAAAGATTAATTTATCCTTTAGGAGCTTCCCTGACAAAAAGAAAAGTAATTACGATAAACAAAAGTGTACGAAGTATATTTTTTCAAAAAATAGTTTTAGAGTCAAATTTCATAAGCCAAAAATCATAAGGTGTTAGGCGTTTTAAAGATAAAACTCAAGCAGGAATATTTCTATTTCAAAAACAAAGTATAATAGAAAAATGTTGCTATCGTATCAGTCAAATTTTCCTTCAGGCACCCAGCCACTTTGTAAGCCATTTTTAGAAAAAATACACAGAACAAACATTAAACGTATACTCAAGGAATACCTAAGAAACACTTAACTGTCAAAATTATATTATTTGAAGTCAAAATGATGTCATTTAGACTGCGATGTATTCCTTGGGTATATGCACTGTTGACATAAAGTGTATGGAAATCTATTTAAACAATTAATTCTCCTTGCAGAAGTTGAGTTTTCGTGATTAAGCTGTGCATACTAAAAGTAAGAAAATTCCATAAACATTAAGTTCTACAAAGAATATCGTTACTTGGAAGGAATATATATTAAAAGAGCTTATAGAATATACAATAGGTACTCCAATTTAGAAAATGCAAATGTTTCTCGGTGTACATTGCATTACAGTCTGTGGCATAAAAGCATGGGCAATATTAATGAGAAATAACAAACAGATTATTATAACATATTTGCACGCCAGTATCTCAATTTAAATATAAATGTATAGAATAACTATTCCGGCTAGTACTTTTTTATGACATTTAGAGATTAGTATTTTTCAGGACTTTGTATATCCACACACAATAATACTGTTAAAATATATACTTTAAGAATTGTTTCACTTCTAAACCATGTTTTCATGGTTCACACAAGCATTATAAATTATATAATACGTCTTATAAATATTAAAAATATTTCAAGAAAAATGCAAAAAACTGTTCTTAACAAGAAATATCATATTTTAAAATGCAATAATGTGATGAAAAAACTACATGGAACAATTTGTTATATAGCACTTTTTAATTGAACGTTTCTCAAGCGTTTTTTTTAAATAGCTTATTTTGAAATAAATATTTTCCCTCATAAAAGTGAACATTACATGAAATAAAATCAGCAATATTCTTAAAAAAATGATAATTTATAAATGTAATGTTTAATAAATCTTTTTCGACAACTGCTTTGTAAGTAAGAGGAAATTGGAAGAATTCTCTATGTTTATAAACAATTATTAAGATATTTTTAGCGAATAAAATGAATATCGCCATCGTTATTGTTATCCTTTTAAAACGTTAATACGGACACTACGAATACAACAACATACAAATGAACGATAATTGTTGCATCGTCTAGGATATTAAATATTCTATCGATTATTGGACCGCATCACGGAATAAACTCTATTACTTCGACAAACTTCGCTTCAATGGAGAGATGCATGCGACATAATGCACATAAAAAGTATTATGTTTGTTGTTGATGCTGATATGTTGCCAATGCGCGTTTGTAACGTTCATGTAGTGGTGAGTAAGCATTTTATCAAGACGATACATCGAATATATAATATTATCTGCATGAACAATAAAAGTTGAAGAGTTGATTAAAAGAAGAGGATCTGTTCGCACTGTCGCTTAGCACAACTTACAAGAATCAACGTAGAAATGTGTCATTCATTACTTTTGTATAGATAATTCTTATTATCACCCAATCCGCAATTTGTGCCATTGGTGTTTCTTCAAGAAACAAGAGGTTGTAACAATGGAAATTATTTCAATTGAAGTGCCCAAGAAGACCAACAATTGTAGTCATCGCTCCGTGTGGATTTTTCATAAGAAGACGGATAACTACGCAAAAATGGAGACTGCAACAACCTGCACGCAGATTATATGAAATGTAGTTTGCACATACAGTTCATAATGTAAGACAGCGAGGCCAACATCAAGATACATTACAGGTACATACATATTGTACGTGAGGATATACACTATTTTTGGTGCGATTTAATTTATTGTAGCACTTTTGTCAAGCAAAACAGCTGCATAATCTCATTGGATGTATGTGACAAGAAAAGAAATAGCATAAGAAAGAACCATGAAGAATTATGCATATATATCCTACGATAAACTTGCACAAAAATCGCATGCAACGTTATACAAACATCCGAGGAAACAACTTCGAGAAAACATGGATCAACCTTAGGACTACGTGATTGCTATGAAAAGAAGCACGACGTTTCATTCAAGAAATAAGGGACACCCTATTATTGTCATCTATAGACACTCGAATATAACTAAATCGAGCAACGTGAAGTGTATAGATTTCGTAACGTTTAGTGACATACATTTATGCTAAAAAGATATTGGCTAAAAAGATATTCAATTTTTTCATAAATCAAATGTTTACATATAAAACGAAATATTTGAAATCACAATCTTCAACTTTTCTCTTAGTTGCAATGCATATCATGCGAAAATGTTTTCAATAAGAATATGCAATAAACGCTACTTTTTGTAGGAGAAGAATCTCCTATTTCATAATGTGCAGTCTTATGAGGAAAAAGCGTAATTATAAAAACACTAAACAATACAAACTTAGTTTTTAAAAATGCTATTTGAGAATGGTTAATTTTTTTCATATATGAAAACGTTTACAAATATGATATTTCTTGCTGGAAACAGCATTTGATTACATGTATCAAAAAATATTTAAAGCAAAAAAGAATAATTGGCGAAGCACACACATACACCTAAAAACTAGGTATGACATCCGAGTTGGACCAGTGTGTACATGATTTTTGCCACCGACGTTTCGTGAAGATTTTTTTTTACTTTACTTTTTCAGGTTGATCCTAATTCAGATAAACTGAATTGACATATTCACAAAACGCATCGGATTATAAATCAATAACATGACTTCAACCCACATGTCTAACCTAGTGATGCAATTTATTTACCGCAAAGAAACCACAAATTCACCGCGAAAGTGTTTGATACAAACATAACAAATTTTCTGGAAACCAAAAATAAAAAACTATTTATTTTGCACGGATTATTAAGCATAATGAATAAATGCATAGTGATACGTGTTAAATAAATTGTATTTCATCTCCGTTGTCTTCAGTCAATTTTATTTATGTAATGTGTTTCGCTAATCTGGTGCTTAATTTCCTGTTATTACTTAAAGTATCATGTTAGATATAGTACGTGAAGTATGAACGCTTTATTCAATGTTAGTAATGAGAACTCTATCGTGCTCTTGCATAACTTTCCCGTTTCTATGAACTAACGTAAGAAAATATTAAATAATTGTTTGTTTCATTTATTGATACTTGAATATATTCCAGTTCAATGTATATATACATTACAATTTCCAGCGAACATCAAATAAGAGTAATAGCATCAATGTCATACTTTCCTATTCGATAATGTGATGTTACATATACGTTATAATCACAACGTTATACCTGATACTTATATACGTTATATTTACACTGTTGGGTAGGAAATTAAAAGATTGGTGTTCTATTACTGTTAGTTAGTCTTTGTTGGGTTGTACTTAGTTGTTTTTTTAGTCGTATTTGCTTCATTATAATTAACAATTATTAATATTTTCTTGATGATGGAAGAAACCACCACCTTCTCGCGGTTTCCGTCGAGCAACAACATGTACGTCGTACATTTATGCGATATTATAATAACAAACACATGTATATAATTAAAAAGAACATAACGTTGCTTTCATTTCATTCGTGTTAATAAATTATTAGGTATATTGCCAAACATATATATATATACTAAAGAAGAAAATAATGTACACGTTGGCCAAGAGTGGATTGCGTTCTTTTGGTAATTCTTCCAACAATCGTTAACGCGGTTGGTTGGATTAACTGTTATATTTTTAGTTTTCAGAAGCTTTGAATCAAATTTGGGTATCTTAATTTGCTAATGCACCTTAACAACGATAATCAGTGAAGCGTGCGCGTTATATCTTTCATCCGCGGCCGATGACAGTTCGAGTTCTCGCTGTGTCAAATTTTTTAAGCAACCATTACATTTTATAGTCCATTCTTGCAGCAATAGTACTGATACGGTTTTTATGAGGTATAACATGGCCCGTATCACATACGTAATAAAACAAGAAATAACAAAATTATGTAAAATATAAAATAACAATAATTAATTAATCGTAAAATGCAATAATTACTGAAAAAAAAATTTGTCACTGCGTGGATTCGAATTATCATCGACCGCAAATTAACATACGTTACGCGCTCGTCTCAGTCAGAGTTAAATGTATCGCGCGACAGCCCGAGCACTAGCAGCAGTAGCAGTGCGAGCAGCCCGAGCCGAGCGAGAGCGAAAGAGACAGACAGTCATATATCTGTCTCCTTCTATTGTCCGATGCTGCACGAGCTCGGGCGGTCACACGTACACGGGCGTGCGCTTGTGTGCGTCGTACTGCTGCGGCCGCTTTCTGGCAGCTCTGCCTCCAACTCTCAAGTATCGTTGGTTCTGCGCCGAGTCGTATCCCACCGATCCATGTGGCCGGGTACAGTAAATAAACTTTCAATCGAGAAACCAACATAGATTATACAGCAACATTGAGTCAGAATTAAAAAATGTCTTGTCTCGGGGCCCGCTTTACGCTTATGCCTTCACGCCCGCTTATCCGCTTATACCGACAACCGTGAATCGCGAATCTAACGTCAGGAGCTGGAACTAACAACTAGATAGCATAGACTGCAATATGGCCGCGAACACGATTTTGACATATCCGTTCGTACTTTTCGGATTATTGCTTGGATTTGCAATGAAACAAGTTAGAATTTTTTTGTTTAAGTGCAGTGCAGTGGTAAGCTTTGCGGTCTGGTCCAGTGAAGTGTAGCAGATATGCGTGAAAATTGTAGTTAAATTAATTAATGAGTTCGCGAGAAAAGCGTCATGGCTAACGACAGCTGCCACGAATTTTCGATAATTTATTGTCTATGCAAAAAAAATTGCATGGAGAGCCGGACCAGACCGCAAATCATACTAAACGAAAGAATTCATTTTTAATGTTTTTTTATATAATACTATTGTATTTTCGGCGAAATCCGAAAACTACGAAATCGTAGTTTGCTATTTGGCCACTTGGCGCTTCGTATGCCCTCGCTCGATGACTCTTAAGGCTCTCTACCCCAGCAGAGAGAAATGAGAGTGAATGCATAAATACCCAAGCCAATCGTCAGCGGCCCTTGCGTGCACGTTCATTCTATGTGTACAGCCACACGTATACAAATTGACGTGTCGCGACAGCCTCGGGCACATATTACTTTTTTGTACCTCAACAAATCATACTAAATTATAATACGGAGCCTGTTCCTCTATAGTACGTGTACCGGTTAATAATGCGGATTTTGTAATCAAAGAAAACACCACAATTTCAAGAGAAACATCAAAAGTGCTTTATTCAAAGTAATGTCCATTGCTAGCTTCTCATTTCCCCCATTTTTCATAATTTGGGGATACCGTCCCAATAGATCTTTTCTTGTATTGAGGCTAACGATTCAGAGATCCAATTTTCCACTTTGTACGTTTTAAAGTGCTATTCAGAAAGTTTATATGCCATCGATCGTAACAAGTGGTAATCTGAAGGAGCAAGGTCTGGTGAATACAGAGGGTAAGTGAATACTTCCCAGGCAAGATATTTTAACATGTTTAATTGCTTTTGAAGTGTGTGATGGTGCACTATCATGAAGCAAAATTACTTTGCCCTGCTTTTGTCCCATTCTGGTTGTTTTATGATCAAAGCATGGTTCAAATTGATTATTTGTTGTTGGTAGCGATTAGTTTTAACGGTTTCACCTGATATTAGAAGCTCATAGTACACCATATCTTCCTGATCGTACCAAACGCAGAGCATTGTCTTCTTTCCGAAACGATTTTTGTATTTGGGATTGTCAAAATAAATCCTTTTTTTATAGCCAGTCAAAATTTGAAGCCACAAAGACTTTTTTACGTGCCGTTAAGGCAATATTTTACTGATGACTTTTTGGTTTTCCATTTGTTTTTCGTTCAGTTGATGTGGCACCCATTTTCCTTCCGTTAAAATCATTGCTTGTAAACAATCGGGAATTTTTGTTTGCTGAACAACGTTCAATCTATCTGCAAGTTGTTTTTGAGTTTGACATACATCATCATCCAATACTATTTATAATTGTTGGTCTTCAAACTTTTATGGTTGACCTGGACGTTCTGTGTCTTTCACATCGAAATCATCAGATCTAAAGCATTTAAACCAGTGTTCACAAGTATTTTGAGATGGAGCATGTTCACCATAAGCTTCCCGAAGTATACAATAATTTTTAGCAGCACTTCTTCAAAATAAAGTAATAAATTAAAACTTCCTGCAAATGCTCTTTTTTTAGCAACAAGTTTGACATTTTTAAGCATAAAAATATCTGTGATGTTAATACCTTCAGAAAATTTCACATGAATTTTCGAAGCTTATTGTCAATACAACAAAATAGCATATATATCAAGATACTTCAAAATTAAATTAGAAATTAAAATAACGATATTTCAATATTTGCATAATGCATTACTCATTTGACCGCAAACTTTCAGTAAACCAAATTTGTTACAATATCATCTTATGAAACAAGTTACGCTTTTTATTCTTATATATATTCAATAGGGAAATAAAAATAGAACTAAACAAAACTATCATTGTAACAACTTTTCCACAAGAAACCATGCTAATTCTGTTGACTTTGGATTAAAAAATGTGGTGTAAAAAGCCGTGTACCTTCATAAAGTATGTGTACACATTTGCAGCATACAAAAAATTCAGCCACTTATCTAATAATCAAGTACGTGTTGATACTATCTCAATTGATTATCGACACAGAAAATACCTTATTTCGTATAACAGGGAGTTTAATAAAAGAAGATGCGGTGGTGATGGAATCGACGAGTTTATATACACATATAATACATAATAATGCAATAATCTTGCAAAATTGCCATTCAATAATTGCCGAGACTTGAAAGCCTTTTCACTCTAATTTAGAAAAATAAAAGCTATTTATGATAGCTATTTATGATTGATGAGAGTATATGCATAGAAATAATTTGTCTAATGGGCTGCAGAAACGTAATAATTTGGCCTTTCCGATTCATTGGTACGCTATACATACAGTATTAGTTATATATATACTACTAATGGAGTATATTTACGACACTCTCAGCCATGCTTACCGATTATTCGCTGTCCAGTTTCACTTTCTTTCCTTCATTATTTCTCGACTGTTTGTAGGAAGCAACAATCATCAGGCTCACAATTCAATGATGACCAAATAAGAGCAAGTTCTAGCGAAGCCGAATGATTCTGTCATACGTGAAGCACCGGCGCATCGGAAAGAGAGTGAATGCGATTGAATCTTCGATTTCGAAGAGCTGCTATCGATTCCGTAAGATTTTCTCTCTTTCCGAAGAATTCTGTTATTGCTGGTCCGGTCAACGCTGAAGCTAAAAATTGCTCGACGTTAATGGACCAATCGGGATCTGTTGAATCTACGATCGCTCCTGTAGATGAGTTTCCATTGCGATCCGGAGACTGAAAACGAGATTGGCAATTCATTTACCAGTTAATTAATTAATTTACGTTATTTTCACTTAGTTGCTTACTCTTTCTATATCTCGCGGAGGGCCGCATTGAGCAGCATCTGCATTAGCAGCGAGTAGCAAGCTGTCTTCGGACTCGTCGCGATCGACATGAAATCTCTTTCCCACGTCCCCCAATTGGAGCAGCAAAGTCCCTGTAAATATGAAAGGAAACAGAAATTTATTATAATATGGAAAGACACTTGGGTTATTTACAATCATATAATTATAATAGAAAAGCCTGCACACGTGCAACGTTGCACATTGCTTCCGTATTAATGTCCACCTTTTATAAAGCCACGTCTATGAGGAAGTGGAAATTGATGAAAGTGATTGGATTTTTGAATTTTCGAAAATAATAAACTCAAGATATTAAGATCTGAATCGATTCCAAATAAATTCACGACAATCAAAGAGTAGCGACTGCTTCTCTAGAGCACCAACTTTCAGTTCGATAGGTCAATTGGTTCTCTTGTTATAATAGATTATTTTTAACCTATGACATGCACACACAAACACACACACACACACCTACACCAAGCATTTATTAGCCCACAGTTCTGGATGATTTAGATATTTCAAGCATGTTGACAGTAAAATCTTGGAAAAAAAATGGAAACAAAACATTATGGGGAAGCAAGACATCGACTTTTAGGTCAACTTTTTACGACCAATCTACCTTAAGATGATGTGACACAATCTCCCTTCCGTTCAGCCAAGTCAATATGGTATCAACAACTAATTCAATCGTCTGTGAGTAGATTGGATTACAGTTTCCGTTGGCGACTGCAGTTTCTAAATGTGTGTCATATCATCTTAAATGCAAAATTTTATGATAAGAAACTGACCTATCGACGCAATACTGTGGTGAACCTCTTGATCCTCAGACTGCGCTGGGAACATATCGTACAGCGTTTTCCACAAGGCAATAAAATGTCGCTGAGACATTTTCGGCACAATTTTTAAATCCAACGGACTGTCTTTTGATTCTAGCATTGAGCGAAGGCTGCCCATACTCTGTATTTCCCAGAATTGATCAGTAGCTCCGGCCACTTCACCCTGCTGACTATTGATACTTGTCGAACGTGACAAAGAGTCACCACTCGACGGTTCTTCGGAAAGACTCATGAGCGGCAACTCGAGCGATGCCACGCTCTGTTCCATCGAATCAAAGAAATCTGTTGCTTCGGCTGCCACTTCCGCACCATCTACTATGCATCGCAATTTTTAAATACAATCGTCATTTCATATGACGGCAGCATTATAAGTCCATTATTCATTTCCACGCTTAAATGTTTATTTCTTTCCTGCCAATAACTTTTAAGGACTTTAACTTTCAACAGCGTAGAGCTGTCTCCACACTAGGCAAATCAGGGCTCAAATACGAGGGTCGATCAATAAATAGTCGGCTTGGTAAAGAAAATCGCGTTTTTTTGGACAAAAATCTTTTTATTTCTCAACATAATCTACTTTTAGATACACTTATTCCAACGATTTTCCAATTTTTTGATACCCTCCGAATAATACGATTTCGGAAGGTCTTCAAAATAGGTCTCTGTTTCGGCGATGAGGTCATCTCTGGAACCAAATCTCTTTCCTTCAAGCCCTTTTTTTCAGGTTTGGAAACAGAAAGTAGTCGGAGGAGGCCAAATCTGGAGAATACGGTGGATGCGAAAGCAATTCGTATTTAAATTCATGAATTTTGGCCATCAGCTAGTAGCTACACGTTCTCTTTTATGGTCGACAGTGAGCAAACGCGGCACCCATCTTGCGGATAACTTGTTCATACCCAACTGATCACTCAGGATTGAAAACACCGAGCCATATGATATGCCTGTGGCTCAGCAATCTCACGCACTTTTAGTCTCCGATCATTTAACACCATATCGTGGACTTTTTCAATTGTTTCTGGTATGACGACCTCATTTGGACGACCTGGACGTTCATCGTCAACAATGCTCGTACGACCGCGTTTAAATTCAGCTGTCCAATATTTAATGGCTGATAACGAAGGTGCAAGATCCATATAAACTTCGTCTAGCTCCGCTTTGATTTCAATGTTCGTTTTCTTTTTCAAAAACAAAAATCGAATCACTACACGATACTCAATTTTTTCTATTTTTGTAAAAACACAAAACTTGTTTGTCTTTCGACGCTGTCAAACGCAAACTACACATCGCAGCGAGCTGAAACTTTGACAACAGTCATGTGAAGGATGGCACTACTAAACATCGCTATTGATTTCTTTCCTCGACCAACAGATGACGCAAGGCCGACTATTTATTGATCGACCCTCGTATTATAGCTTTACCCGAAAACTGCACACATCGATTACTGATGTCTTTCGACAAAAATGTCAATGAAAAGTTTATTTAAACAACAAAATTCTGTAGTTGAAGTTTTTGTTTGTGCGAAAATTTTCAATTGAAGAATTAATATAAAGGTGAACTATCGTATTTGTCTAAAGTATACGTTTTAAATAATTTACGTAAAATAGAGTCAAATTTACTGGCATACCAGCACGTGTGGGCGAATCGAAATCCACTGGAGTTAGCAAAGGCGGCAAATGCAAAGTGTACAGGAGTTTTAGACGCTGCGTCAAATCCGCGGTTGCAGTCATTCCTATGGCTTGAACGAGCTCCCGAAAATTCAAAAGTCCGTCACGGTTGCGATCCATAAGCTTAATTGATAATAGCATTTAAGTGATATTCTTCTATACAAATAGAGCAGAAATTGTCGATGCATTTGTATATCTAATTCCTCATAAGCACAGTAAGAAATAAAATACGGTTCATATGCGTTCTATCTGGCTATATAAGATTTAATTTTAAGCTATAATAGATTTAAGGAGGGTGGCTACTGTCATACTGTCGAGGAAGAACGCGGAAGGCAGGAGCGCGGGTAGCGTGTGAGAGAGTTCCATGTTGCGAAATCCCGAGTCTAGTTGTATACAATCTGAGCTGTTTCATTTTTATAATTGCTTGATAACTATGTAGACAATGCATTTGAGTGTCCGTAAGACCTTTTTAACGATGATCGAAATTATTTGGATCCATTTTCATTGAATACTTAACATTTTTAGTATGGTTTGCAAGAGTTACATTAGATATCGTATGATTTTTACTTCAAATTTTGCACATAAGCTGAATTTAATCTTATGCTTAAAATTTTGAGTTAAGTAGCAATTTTTCTTAAAATGATTTGCTACATGTCGTCTGTCTCTCTCAGAGCGCCATTCATGCAAGACGGATATCAGAATTTTGCTATCTTCAATTTCTACGCCGTGATTAATCTTTGATTATAATACGACGACAGTAGATACAATGATAGAATTAAAAGGTACAGTTAATCGTTCTCCTCTTTTAGTCGGAAGATCAATCGTGGCAGAGAATTTTGCATTATAGTTTTTTTTATCGACTGAGGGGAGCACATCATCTTAATGCAATAACATTCTTCCAATAAACTAGCTAGTGTAAGTTAAAATGATTGCAATTGAGTTATTCTTACCCTAAATAATCGTGCGGAAAGAGATTCGGCTTGGTTGCATTTACCCCAGGGAGACAGTCCTCCGAACAATATTCTAAACAATTCGAAGTCTATTTTGTACGCCTCGTACGGCGGTTGCATAGGATCGTAACGTTCCGGGTCAGATTTTCGTTGGCTCATCAGTTCTTCTCTAACGAGGCTTAAGAGGTCCTGTAATTTATTGTCCAATGAGCTAGTGTGTATGAAAATCGGAAAATAAGCCATTCTAGGAGATAGGATACTTGTTTATTACTTGAAGCTCTTCCATATTCATATACTTGTCGACGATTACGCTCCTCATTAGATTCTTCTCAATACCATCTTCCAATGTCTGAACAACCCTCAGACGATGCTTTAATCTGAGCCTCTCTATTTTTCCGATCGTTAGAGAACCGTATCTCGCGTACGATTCATAAATTAACGTTTGAACGGATATAGTCTGCAAGCGGCATTACATAAGAATTTGATGATTTGCAAGATTTTAATATTCATGAGAAATCGGTATGGTACCCGTGCAGGTGTTGCTGTATCGAGTGGCCTCGGCAGTACGATTCCTTCGGAATTAAATACTCCGCCGAGATAATCAGTCAGAAGTTGCATAGCCTCGCCGTCGTCCCGACAGTTAAGCAATTTTTCTTGATTCCATTCAAGGACGGTTAATGCGATCTGTCGTGAAATAATAAAGACGAGTATCAACTATCCTGTGTATCAATTGAGATAATAGTACGCAGTTAAATATTTTGTGGAATACGATTTACTATTTTAGAATCTTTTTATGCTTCCAGTACGTAATACCACCTTGATCAAAAAGTTTTAGGACTTTATTCATAAAATCGAAAATACAAATTTATTCATCAAAATCGATATGGTCCGTTGCAAAGTACTCCCCATCGACTGCAACGCACGTACGCCAGCGCTAGATCCAATGCTCGAAACACCGCATGTACTCAATTTTCGGTATGTCCATCAGAGCCGTCCTCGATTTTTTCATGACATCCTCTCGGGTGCTGTAATGTGTTCCGCGAAGCGATTTTTTAAGTCGGTTGAACGGGAAAAAGTCTGAGGGAGCCAGAGCAGGGGAATTCGAACGCTGCTGAATAGTATTCGTGTTGTTTTTGGTCACGGATAAGGATCGCATTGTGCAACGGTGCGTTATCATGGTGCAAAATCCACGAGTTGTTTTCTCACAAATCCGGTCTTTTTTGGCGAATCGCTTCACGCAAACATCTCATAACGCCCAAATAATACTCTTGGTTGACTGTCTATTTTTATGGCAAGAATTCATGATGCACAACACCGTTGTAATCCATGAAAGCCGTGAGCATCGCCTTCTTTTTTGACTGCAAACGATGTGGTTTTTCCGGTCTCAGCTCATTCGGTGCACGCCATTCACTCGCTTGATGTCTGGATTGCGTGTCATACTCATAAATCCACGTCTCGTCTCCAGTGATGATCCGTTTGATAAATGTTGGGTCGGATTCAGCCTTGGAAATCATGCCTTTCGCGATTTCAACGCCGTCCTTTTTTGAATGAAATTGAGGTCTTTCGGAACCAGTTTTGCAGCGACACGTCTGAGGCCCAAATCACTAACCAAAATGTCTTGAACGGATCCATAAGCGATGTTCAAGTCCTCTGCCAGCTCTTTGATGGTGAAATTTGCGTTTTGCGGCCAACATTTCTTTGATTTTATCGAAGTTTTCATCGGTTTTCGACGTCGAAGGTCTGCCACTGCGTTCGTCATCCTCGACCGACTCACGGCCACTTCTGAAGCGTTCGTGCCACCGAAAAACGTTTGATCTCAATAGATTGTTGCCGAAATACTTCTCCAACATTTCCAAGGTCTGCGGACCGTTTAATCCGTTTTTCACACAAAATGTAATGCAAACTCGTTGATGCACAGTTGATGCCATCTTCAAACTTGTAAAAAATCGAACACACGCACAAAGGTAGATGTACTCAGCACAGCGTAACTTTTACAAATGTCAAGCTATGATGCTGAATTTGGAGGCAAGTGTCAATAACAGATGTGGTAACCTAACAAAAAAAATTCCAATCAGGTGACTGACAGCGCCACACGCGCCAGTGGCCGGTCCTAAAACTTTTTGATCAAGGTAGTATACAATATATATGGCAAAAATATTGAATTAGAGTATTATATATTCCGATGCATTGAATCCGAGTAAAAAACATTATCACAGTGTACTATGCGAAATAAAGATAGGAGCACCAACTTGAAAAATAACTTTGGCACCGTCGTAGAAAAAACAATCCATGATGTTGACTGCGCTGCCAGTGGGCATTACGCTCAAGAATATCGTGAGGAACCACGAGAGAGAAATGACCCTGATAACGCCCAGTTCCTGAAGTTTTGCGTGAAGACTCGGCAAATGTTCGGCAGCCAATTCTTCAAGAAGTCCCTGATCGACAAGAGCTCCGACCACTCGTCGATCGTAATAATCCGGCAGGAGGGACTCGCATACGTTGCACAACTGCCAGAAGGCCGATTCCTCCGAACAATAAATCAGCAGCACCGACGTTACAATGTTCATGGCTTGGCAGTAACCTGTGTGTACGGAAGAATGGTCTAGCCATAGTTTCTACTGCGAGATTAATTGATACAAAAATTGTTTATTAAAAATCAGCTTGTCTTCGAAGGATTACTATTTACGATATTTTAGGAATCTAGGAAGAAACAAATCCCATGTAATAAAAGAAACTAGAAAGCCAAGAAAATCTCATTTTTATGGGAGTGGTGGAAGCTTCAGCTTCGATACTTTTTAAGCAATATTTAGAAAAGTTAACCACTCCTTTCTGTTAGTTATTTTACGATATGAATGAGATAAAATTAAAGTCTGCATTCGCGACTGTTAACAAAATACACGTCTACATACGTTTCCAAAAAATTATATACAATCCAAACTTGTGTTTTAATTTTTTCAAAAATCACATTGAACAAAGAGAGGTGGCTGTGCCGCGTGTAAAAGTGTTAATGAAAACAAAGCTTCTTCGATGAGGGAGGAAAAGGAGAAACTTTTTTTTAGGATCAAGATTTTTCAGATCCTAAATCCGTCTATAGGCCTTTTTTTAATCGTGTTTGAGATGTAAAAAATATATTTGTCATGTAGAAACATTAGTATCAGACCTATTTGAGGATTGCGCCAAGCGTAAGCCGAGAGGACTCGCCTAAGAGCACTGATGCCAGTATCCGATTGAAAGGCCGGATGTTCCGGAAGGGAACGATGCAAATCCCTCTCAATTTCTTCGTTGGCTTGGCAAGCTTTGCCTAGAGACTGATCGACGAGAGACTTGTACAGTCCGGGATTCATGGCCATCTCATTTATCGCACCTGTTGCGTTTCAATAAACAAATAATCAAGTTAAAGCTTTTCGATTGTTTATAGAGCACGAAGACGGTTTCCAAAAAAATTGGCATTGTCTTACCAGAGAAGGTGAGCCATATTTCACCCCGAAGTGTCTGTGGTATACCTTGTATGACAATCTTTGCTGTTTCCGTAGTCCTATATATAGTAATGCCTCTGCCATATTCAGCGAAATGAAGCTCCCACCGTTTTTCCTTCGCCTCTTGTTTTACTGAGGCTCCGGAACTCAGAATTGTTTTGAAGAGCGCCATGAGTGCCGGTTGTGCCGTCCAATTGGTTTGCTCGACTTGACGCTCGCCATCAGACGATTGGTCGATCGAAGATGCGGATGCTTGCACACATGAACTATTTCCCGGACCGCTTTACATTCAATATAATTTAAAAGTTCATTAAAAATAATTTTAGCATAAAATGCACGAATGCATAAATATATAAATAAATAAATAAAGTAATTAAGAAATAAATGTTTTTTTTTCATTCACAATATAAACGCTGAGATAAACCTAATTAATCCTGCTACGGTGTTTGGATCGAATACGACTGCATGGCCCTTTTTGTAATCTACTTATTTCCTATATGGTTATTAAAGCATCTAGCTTAAGCAGAATACCACATTGATCAAAAAGTTTTAGGATTTTATTTATTAAATCGAAAATACAAATTTATTCATCAAAATCGATTTGGTCCTCTTCAAAGTCCTCCCCATCGACTGCAATGCACTTATGCCAGCGCTTGATCCAACCCTCGAAACACCGCTGGTACTCAATTTTCGATATGTCCATCGAAGCCGTCTTCGATTTTTTCATGACATCCTCTCGGGTGTTGTAACGCGTTCCGCGAAGCGGTTTTTCAAGTTGGTTGAACAGGAAAATGTCGCAAGGAGCCAGATCAGGTGAATTCGAACACTGCTGGATAGTATTCGTGTTCTTTTTGATCAAAAACTCACAGATAAGGATCGCATTGTGCGACGGTACGTTATCGTGGTGCAAAATCCACGAGTTGTTTTCCCACAAATCCGGTCTTTTTTGGCGAATTGCTTCACGCAAACGTCTCATGACGCGCAAATAATATTCTTTGTTGACTCTTTATTTTTCTGGCAAGAATTCATGATGCACAACACCGTTGTAATCCATGAAGACCGTGAGGATCGCCTTCTTTTTTGAGTGAAAACGACGTGGTTTTTTCGGTTTCGGCTCATTGTGTGCATACCATTCACTCGTTTGATGTCTGGATTGCGTGTCATACTCATAAATCCACGTCTCGTCTCCAGTGATGATCCGTTTGATAAATGTTGAGTCGGATTCGTCCTTAGAAATCATGTCTCGAGATTTCAACGCAGTCCTTTTTTTGCATGAAATTGAGGTCTTTCGGAATCAGTTTTGCAGCGACACGTCTGAGGCCCAAATCACTAACCAAAATGACTTGAGCGGATCCATAAGCGATATTCAAGCCCTCCGCCAGCTGTCTGATGGTCAATTTGCGGTTTTCAGCCAACATTTCTTTGATTTTATCGATGTTTTCATCGATTTTCGACGTCGACGACCTGCGACTGCATTCGTCATCCTCGACCGACTCACGGCCACTTCTGAAGCGTTCGTGCCACCGAAAAACGCTTGATGTCGAATGGGTATCGTTGTCGAAACACTTCTCCAACCTTTCCAAGGTCTGCCGACCGTTAAATCCGTTTTTCACACAAAATTTAATGCAAACTCGTTGATGCACAGTTGATGCCATTTTCAAACTAGTAAAAAATCGAACACACGCACAAAGTTAGATGTACTCAGTACTGCGTAATTTTTACAAATGTCAAGATATGACACTGAATTTGGAGGGAAGTGTCAATTCAATCAATGACAGATGTGGTAACCTAACAAAAAAAAACTTCCAATTGGGTGACTGACAGCGCCACACTGTGGCCGGTCCTAATACTTTTTGATCAAGGTAGTATATCTTTGCAAGGTATAAACTAAATAGTGCCGATAAATCAATTGTACATGAGAATAATTTGTTATATACCAATACATAAAAATCTATATTTCTTCAAATACTATAAGAGGATTAAGGTATTAATTTTCTATCTTGTCGATCACTGTGACACCTAGCTTAATAATAAGACAATGGTTATGCCCAACTTACAGTTGGACCAGTTTTGTTTTTGCCAGTAACTCCGATATCTTTTGTACTACAAAATTTCGATCCTGTAACTGAGCAAATAGAAAGGACGACCGAGTCGTAGTGACGAGTATCGACTTATCCGTAACAGCGTTTGAAGATTGATTTTCAGCAGGTTCAACGAGCCTCACTTCTCGAAGAGGAATGACGAGACTGACCACTTGTCTGACCTGTAGAAATTTTTAAAAAATCTTACGTTAACAAATAATTCCATGCGTTTATCTTGTGCGCTTGTCCACAGTTTTATGAGTTCTGTGCGTGAATTCACCATAATGATCAGATCGAAAAGCCCGATTATCAGGTATTTAGCGAAATTGAAGGTAAATGAGCAACTTACTCGACTCTCAAAGCATAGATAATTTTGTGATAAAAATATTTTTCCCCAGACATGATGTTTGTTGTAAGGAGTCCAAAGAGTCGCATCTATACTGCCATCCAATTTTTCAGCCGCCGGCAATCTGAACTGTATCCTGTAAGCCTCGGAGTGGGCTCTCGCGTCCAGATCTCGTTTCAAGAAGGACGGTTTTTTCGCCACATTTTTGCTACAAAAGTATCCTTGGGGTATCATTATACACTGTAATCTCAGTGGTATTGAAGCTGACGATTCCGCTTACCTCAATTTGTTGAGAAGCTCCCGATCTTCATTAAATCCACTCTTTTCATCAATCAGTCTGTAAAGTTATACTTTATTATCATTTATCGGAATTAAAAATTGCATGAAGGATGCAGAAAATCAACAGGACAATCACCGTTTCATTGCGATATTAGTGAGCTGTTCCATCAATGAATACGTATCCGACTTGCGAATGAACATTGAAAAATGATGCTGAAAAATATAAAGTGTAAATAATGCCCTATCTGTATCGAAAAATCTTCAATCTACATAATATTATATACCTCCTTATTATCTCGTGTTACGACACGAATACTGTCCGGAAACAAAAGTGAATTTGTTTTATCGAGTTCGACAATGTCAGCCCATCTCACTGTGAGCCTTGTTTCCCTTGTCAATATATAGGCATAGAAACACATATGACTGACCGACAAATAGAGCCATCCTTGTCGTGGAAGTCTGGACTTCCAATAACTGATATGAAAATAATGTACAATTATTATGAAACATTTTAATGCAATAAAAACCATAGTTATAAAGAAATAAGCGAAATAAGCATAATTGCAAGCCTACCTGCATGAATAATAGTTTACAAGCTTGTCTTCATTTGGTACATTAAATAATTGGTGGAATTTAAAGGATACCGTCTTAAAAGACTGCGGATCTTCTTCTGCAAAATAGTAACTTTATAACAACTGTAATGGAGAAAAAACACAACTCAAGTGAACAACGAAAACAATTTTGGTCCAGAAAATTAAATAATATTACCAAATAATTTGAATTATTAGAAAAAAATACATATATACTTTCTGTTATTAATATATTCATAATTATCTCGTAAGAATAATAGTTTTAATTTATTCTTTATTTAAGTAGTGTCCAGCCCTGCTAGGAATGGTCCTTACTATCGCACCTTCGGGAAATTGACAATCAGGTACATTATTGGCAATAATAGACTGAATCTTGCAGCAGACAAATTCAGTGATTTCCTCCTCAGTATCAAAGGACTTAAGTGTGTCCATGAGGTTTACATGTAGCCATTCCCAATTGTTAAGGATCTCCTCGTGAGTCAGTGAACATGCAACTGCTGAAAGATCAAAGACGGTAATCACAGTCTGTCGCTCTCTTAGTAATATAATTTAAAATCTATTACCCCAGTATATTTCGGAGGACGGAGTCTGGTGTAAAATTCTAAAAGGAGGTGGTTTTGTGTCGAATACACTGTCGAGTGTACCAACAATTATGGAACCAAGCCCTCTGCTCTTTCCATGACCCTTGCGGCGTTGCAAAACGAAGTAAACAGTTGCCTGCTCGGTAACCCTTATTTCAGAAATATTCACAAGTAAAAATTTGATCTCATTGCAACATACCTTAGTTGCAAAAAAAAACATTAACGAAAGGGGCATAAGTAAGCGTAATAAAATGTAGCGGATAAAATAAGGGCATAAAAAAGCGATGTCTACTTGACAGATATGATTTGCCAAATAATCGAGGCGATGTGGCTGCAAGCATTTTAGTTACATAGGAGTTAAAATACAGCGAGCGACAGAGGGGGGAGTAGTAATAGCTCATCAGCTGATGTTTTTGACAGCTGGATTTGACGCAAATGTATACGACGCAATGTGGTATGAATGAGACATTGAGTTTGTGTCTACCAAAAAGCATTGGCCAGCAGGACTTCTTGTGGCTTTATCCACATATCGTTGTGCGTCGTCGTTGACCCGGCACATATGGCACTTGATTCGAGACAAGCACTCTTGTCTCTCGTACTTAATTAATCACCGGGAAATTTCTTATTCAGGACTATTTGCTCGCGCGTTAACAAATCCGCGATACATTCGCAAAGTCTTTAGCACTGTGCCCGAGAACCAGGGTTGCCACATTTTCGCAGAGCCCTGTCGCCAGAACCTCCCCACCAAGTAGCCTAAAATCACCGAAAGAGCGCGCTAGCCAATCATAAACTGTCGAACCTACTCGGTTGCACCCGATTCTACAACGAGCGACAGGAAACTTCGCGACGTCGACTATAGTTCATGGAAGGCGCTTCGCTACGTATTGTTCTTGGAGGGAACTTCTAGATGGCTTAGAAAATTTGGTTACTACTTGCTGCTTAGCAACTGCTCTACTGTATCCGCTATCCATAGATTAATATTATTCGAGAAGTTAAATAAATAATTCCGTTATTTCTATTCGAGTCATTATTTCTGTGCGGACCCACTGCGTTCCCCCACAGAGATAATTTTGGTCACCCCGACGTGATCTATAATACGAGCAGTAAATACACATTAAAAGTGCGTTGTATAAAAAAACCGCGTGCTCACTCACACCGCTATTTTCTTCCGACAGCGAGCCCGCGAGCACGTACGCGATCACCCACGAGATCCTCGTGTATTTAGATAATAGTAGTATGTGTACACCTTTGCTCGATCCCACTCCTTCCGGCACTACGTGGCTACTCCCACCACCCCACTTTTCTACCGCCGCGCTACTCGCTGCTTAACCAGTGCCGGTAACGTGGAGGGAATAAAGTGAGGTGGTGTGGGTACTCTGGTGAACAAGGAAGAGTAGAGATAAAAGCAGGATGGAGCAAAGGTGTACACATACTTGGAAAAATGAATAAAATTATGTACTTACAACTCCAGCTGATATCGGCGTCCACCGTCCTTCCGCGGCGATTTTACATTCCTGTCTCTCGAATCTACTCACACACACACACACACATACACACACACACACACACACACACACACACACACACACACACACTACAGGGGGAGATCTGTAACGCCTACGTGGCGCGTCTCCAGGTGGCAGATTGGGGTTAGTGATGCCAGAAGCGGGATTTTTGTTCCCGTTTGGGTACCCTCTCCACTGGGTCTGCTTTAGCGCCCACTGCGCGCGCACCCGGCGCACCGACCAATCAGCAGTCAGGCAGCGTGTAACGTCACACACTACGCCGTGCGCAGACTCGGCACACCGACCAATCAACAGTATGCAGCGACATCCACGTAGTAGGACGTGGGACGTGAGTAGAGCATTACAATTCCTTTTTATTCAGTAAATTGTAATGAACCTTTCGTGTAAAGGACTACAATTTGGTGTTGGATATTGTAATGCACTATTCATTTGCTGACGGCTGCAAAATTAGTAAGCGTTTTATATATTTCTTCACTTTCATCATTTATTTATTTATATATAAACGGTGGTTAAATTTTAAGGGCCGATGTTGATTTTTAATAAAACACAAATTATTTAGGAAATTATTGTCAATTCTTTTTATTATGATAATATGGTATGAATCAATTATGTATGGAACAAAATATCGGCCAAATGGCCGCCGCGACCTCGGCGGCACACCTCCATCCGATGGTCCAAATTTTCGATGACGCTTAAGCATAATTGAGGTTCTATGCCGTTAATGTGCCGAATTATCTCATCCTTTAGCTCTTGAATTGTTGCTGGCTTATCGACGTACACCTTTTCTTTCAAATAACCCCAAAGAAAGAAGTCCAACGGTGATTTCAAATCACATAATCTTGGCGGCCAATTGACATCGCCACCACGTGAGATAACACGGCCATTGAATTTGTCGCGCAAAAGAGCCGTTGTTTCGTTAGCTGTGTGGCAAGTGGCACCGTCCTGTTGAAACCACATATCGCCCACATCCATATCTTCCAATTCGGGCCATAAAAAGTTCGTTATCATCTCACGATAGCGAACACCATTCACAGTAACTGCCTGACCGGCCTCATTTTGGAAAAAATACGGCCCGATGATGCCGCCAGCCCATAAACCGCACCAAACAGTCACTCTTTGTGGGTGCAGTCACTCTTTGTGGGTACGAGCAAGAGGCCTCGTAAGAGTGAGGCCACCAAGCGTTCGGCGCCCCACGAAAGACCACCTCGACAGCAAGAACAACCAGCGTCGGAGTGGACCACAGTGAGGAAGAAGAAGCGGAAGAAAATGGACAGAACCAAGACGGATGATGTTGGCAAGATAAACGGGATAGACCTAAAGTTAAAATTGGGGAGGATAAGACCCTCTCGCCATGATGCCATCAAAATAAAGGCATCGGGTGAGACGTCATACGCTGACATATTGCGAAAGGTGAGAGCCGCACCGGACCTCAAATCACTTGGAGAGAGGGTCACTCGCATCAGGCGCACCAGATCGGGCAAACTGCTACTGAAGCTGGGAAGGCCTGGAGCGTTGACCCAAGAGCTTCAGACGGTGGTCTCGTCCGAACTCAAAGAGGCAGCCGAAGTCCAAGCTTTGACCCATCGAGAGTCTCTTGACATCGTGGACATGGACGAGGCCGCAACAAAGGAAGAGGTCGTTGAGGCCATCACTGCGGTGGCCGGATCGGGAATGGTGACCCCTGAGAACGTGAGACTCAGACGATCCTACAGTGGCACCCAGGCCGCCATGATCCTGCTCTGAGCTGCAGCAGCTAAAAAAATGCTGCCAGCTGGGAAAGTAAGGATTGGCCGAGTGAAATGCCGGGTACGGCTGCGTGAAGTATCCTCGCGCTGTAAGAGCGCAGTCGACCGGTCAGGGCAGTGCTTCCAAACAGCAATGGCTAAGGTACTCCAATTAAACCTGAACCACTGCGTGTTGGCCCAAGAACTGCTATTCCAGCTGGTCAGAGAGGTGAAAGCCGACATCGCCATCATCAGCGAGGAGTATGGGGATCTTAGCAAACTTAACTGGGTAGCCGACATTACTAACAAGGCAGCTATCTGGGTATGCGGACCGGTCCACATATCCAATAAGATGGCACCTCCCCTATCCGGGTTTACCTGGGTGGAAGTGGCTGGTAATTAGATTTTACAGCTGCTATCTTCCGCCCAGCGATACCATCGATCAGTTCCTAGGATCCCTGGATGCCATCGTCGCCAATGTAAGGACCTCTCGCTTACCAGTCGTAATCGGGGGGGACTTGCAACACTTGAGCTGGAGATCGCGAATACTGGGACAACGCCCACTTACACGAAGGGCGGCAAGTCCTCCATAGTCATAACCTGATCTTCGTCGATCTCAGATTGATGGTGGAAAGGTTGAAATGGAGGGTTAGCAATCTATACACTGGCAGCGACCACCACACTCTAGTGTACCAGCTCCAGCTGACCAGCAGGACAACTCATGCGCAGCGTCAGTGCAGGAAAGAGAAATGGGCACCCATTTCAGAGACGTTCATCTGGTCTCTGGAGGAAACTTGGGTAGAGGGTACTGCCGAGGAAAGAGCTCGAAGCCTCTCGCAAGCCATAACAGCGGCCTACGATGTCGCTATGGCCGCGAAGTCCATCCACGCGGCCGTCCAACAGTCTACTGGTGGAATGAGCACATCGCAGAAATCAGACGAGAGTGCCTTCGAGCCCGGAGGCGGTATCAAAGAGCAGTCCATAGGCCGCAATACCAACAGCTAAGCGCGGCCTAAGAAGCAAAAAGGAAAGAACTCAAGGCTGGCATCAAGGCAGCCAAGAGAAAGTGCTGACAGAACTTGTGTGCAGAAGTGGACCGCGAACCCTGGGGACGACCGTACAAAACGGTTATGAATAAGATCAAACCCAGGGGTAACAGCAGCCCATCCTGTCCTGCCTTCCTCGACAGAGTCGTCCGCCATCTCTTCCCAAAACACCGGGAAACGCGGTCTGACACTGGCTTGATGGCGGACGATAGTATGGCCGAGCCGCCAGTCGTCACGGAAGCTGAGCTGAAGATGGTTGCCAAAAGGATCTCCATCAGGGAGGCCCTCGGGCTGGACGGAGTTCCTGGCCTGACCATAAAGACCTCTGTGGTCAATGCCCCCGATATATTCGGGGATACATTTATCGCATGTTTGCGGGAAGGAATCTTTCCATCACAGTGGAAGGTACAGAGGTTGGTACTCCTCCCCAAAGGGAATAAATCCCCGGATGAGCCATCCTCGTACTTACCGCTGTGAATGCTGGATATTGCAGGCAAACTTTTCCTGCGAGTGATATGTGTCAGGCTAGAAGCAGCCATACAACTGGCCGGAGATCTCTATGATAACCAGTTCAGCTTTCGGAAAGGTCGCTTAACAGTAGACGCCATTGACCGAGTTGTAGCACTAGCCACGAACGCCATCAGTGGTAACCGGAACACCAGGTGCATGTGTGCCGTCATCGCATTGGATATCAGGAATGCGTTCAACTCGGCCAGATGGGATCAAATCATGGAGGTGCTGGAACACCTTAAAGTACCGCTCTACTTGCGAAGGGTCTTCTCGAGCTACCTGACAGACCGAACCCTGCTCTATGACACCGCCGATGGTACGCACTCCTACAACATCACGGACGGCGATTTTTACCAACCCGCTTCTTGGCCTACTCTCGATAGAGTTTCTTAGTCCAGGTAACATCCTTATGCTCGCTTTTATGTAGATGTGTCTATGGTAATGGCTCAGAATTTCAGCGTTTGTACGGAACTTAATTAAATCCTTCGCATCAAACCACTAGTAATAATTATGTTACAGATTCTGTAGTTAACTCGTCGTATGCAAGCTGATTTTTGCGTTAATCTTTTATTAGTATAAATATTTTTGTTGACTTATGGCTTATTCTAATCATTATTGGTGATTCGTTTAATTAGTAATTACTCTACTTATAGTTAAACCCTTTTTCTTAAATAACTTGTTAGTTAGACAATAATTTTCGTGTTAGAGAAACGAGACAGAGAGAGAGAGAGAGGAGGTATTTTACTTGAGAGCGATTCACCCGACTCGGTTACTTGTATATTTCGTCCGTACGCAGGTCAGCTAGATCGCTGTTCAGACCTCGCGCAAAGTCGTTTATCGTTGCGTGGAGAGTCGGCCAGCCTCGCTTTCCTGCAGGAGAAGCTTCATTGCAACTCAATTCAGTCTCATCGTTTTGTCTATTTTTCGCTATTTTACTGTAAATTAATCCTAATATTTCCTTTATCCTTTCTATATACGCATAACATATTCTATATATACCATATATGATGGTATTCTTACTATAGATTCCAATATTTTACGAGAGACTTATTAATATAATTTCAAGAGGAAAAGGAAATTAATCCTGATACACTGATCTTTCTTCTATTACCCGATTACAACTGCTAAGCTCATTAATTCAATGTGGATTGTACTCGTTTTCGAGTGACAGCCTGGGTAGTTTCCATATGGAAGCATAATTGTTCTCTTTGCTGCTGATATTTTACCTAAAGTATTCGTGTGAACACTTTAATGGTCATAAATCTTTCGTTTAAATCAATAGTTCTTCCACTTTTGTTGATTGTTTCGCTCAAATAATAATTGTTCATGATTTCATCATCTTTGTAAAGAGAGAGAGAGAAAGAGATCTCAGGCAAGAGCGAGAAGAAAAGGTGCGGTCGTCCGGTCACGTAATAGCGTCCCTCCAGGCGCTCCCCTATGACCAACAACGCCCCGGCGGCGACTAGCCGAACCCCTGGTCTAGGATTGAGGGTAAGGTTGCGCTGAATCATAGATAACCGGGTCTACGCAGTAAATCCCATGCTTTGAAAGTTTGCCGTTTGACCGCGAGCGCTGAAAAATTCCAACTTTACAAGATTAATTTTCCCGGGAGACGGTCGGTAGAGCCACATCTCTACCCTGCTCCGATCGCTGTCGTTAAAATCGCTCTCCTCTTCTCTTAAAAAATTCGAAAATAAAAGAAAAATGTGAAAAGTTATAATACTTTCACTGTAGTAAAGCTAAAACAGGAGAACTTTAATGTAATCGAAATAAAAATATATAAATAGGACGTTACGTCAGGACGTAACACTCGCCTCACAGAACGGGTGAGAGCCGGTGGTAACACTTGCCTCGTCCATAGTCAAGAAGATCAATACCATCAGAAGAGCTGAAGAAAGAAATCTCGAATAAGAGCTAGGATGGCCTCCTGAGGCGTAGACTTCCCCCCGCGAAGTAATGCCTTACGGCGGTTCCCGCGGGGGGGGGGGGGGGTACAACCAGTCGAGAGAAGGAATGTTTTAGGGGGTATTGTCATTTGGCCGAGTCCCTCATATCCTTTCTGATGTGTAAATGCATTTTTTCGGAACCTCCTCTATAATATAAAAAAAAACACACACACGCACACATAGCACCGTATCTTTAATTTATTGCTACGTCCGGGTCCGTGAGCGTCACCTCGTCAAAGCCCTCGTCCACGGTATCGATATCGTAACCGATGTCTATCTCATGACCGAGGGCCTCTATAATAGACGCTGCCACATCCGCGCGCTCCCCTGTCGATAAGCGAACCCGCGGAGCGTTATCACCGGCAAGGGGTCGCATCATGACAGCGATCAAGGTGGTCCATTATGAGCTGTTAAAACCTGGGGAAACGGTTAATACTAAACGTTACCAATAACAATTAACAGATTTGAACCGTTAACTGCTTGAAAAAAGGCCAGAATACCGAAAGAGGCAACACAAAATCATTTATCTTCATGACAATGCTCCATCACACACGGCAAAACCGGGTAGCGACACGTTGGAAGCACTCAGCTGGAAAGTCCTACCGCATGCGGCTTACTCATGAGACTTGGCTCCTTTCGATTACCACTTGTTTACATCGATGGATCACGCACTTGCTGAGCAGCGCTTTGGTTCGTACGAAGATGTAAAAAATGGCGCGATGAATGGTTCGCAGCGAAAGGGGAAGATTGTAACTGGCGTGGTATTCACAAATTGCCGGAAAGATGGGAAAAATATATAAGAAGCGATGGAGCATACTTTGAATACAGGTTTTTATCATTCTTCCGAATTTCACATATTTTTTTGGAAAAAAATCCGGATTTCATACTTGTACACCTGGTAGCTGTACAGTGTATGTAACCTCCTTTCGTTCTCCATGACACGAATAACGGGCCCTCCGTGTCAGTTTGTATGCAGGGGCTGCTCATTCTGCAAGAAATAATTTTTTATAATCTATACTATAATTCTTAAAGTGTGGATTTCCGTCCCTTAAACTCCTCCTAGACGGAGCGTGCTAGGAAGGTGATCTTGGACATTTTGGAAAGGTCTCCTGATTTCTAGGTCAACGCAACTATTTTCAGCTCTTCAAGTTGAGTCCTTAAGGAGTTACGGACATTTGAATTTTCTAAGAGTATTATTGAATTTTGACGTTTAATTTTACAAATTCTATTTGAAAATCATAGCATTTGATTTTATTTAAGGTAACGATACTAAAAATAAACCTGGGCGAAGCCGGGTACGATACTATCTGTACTATAATTCTTAAAGTTTGGATTTCCGTCCCTTAAACTCCTCCTAGACGGAGCGTGCTAGGAAGGTGATCTTGGACATTTTGGAAAGGTTTCCTGATTTCTAGGTCAACGCAACTATTTTCAGCTCTTCAAGTTGAGTCCTTAAGGAGTTACGGACATTTGAATGTTCTAAGAGTATTATTAAATTTTGACGTTTATTTTCTAAGAGTATTATTGAATTTTGACGTTTAATTTTAATTCTTAAAAAAGCAAAGTTATTCTTCGTAGTAGGTATAGCTTGCGCTTTTTAAAAAAAGAAAAGGTTGCTATGATACGATGAACGGAAATTTTGTTTTTGTTTGACATGAATATTCTAATGCAATTCACATTTTAGTGAAGCAGTAAACAGTCAAGTCATTAAAAATGAAATAAGAAAAAACGAAAAATGCCCAGAAAGCGACGTGCCGTGTTTAATCCAACCCGTATTGATACGAAAAAGAAAAAAGTATCAAGCGAAAATGCTTCAGAAGCTCTGAAAGAAAAAGAGCTTGAAGCAGACAGACGTAGAAAACAAACCTCATTTCAAAACGAAACTATTGAAGAAAAGTCCGACCGTCTTAAAGCAAATAGACAAAGGAAGATAAAGTCACGGCAAATCGAAACACCTGATGTCACTCATGTCCGCCTACAAATGAAAAGGGAGCGACAAAGAAAATTGAGAGCTAACAACTGGCTTAACCTGAAAGAAGAAGCAATTCATTATGATCCGTCATTGGAATACATGAATTTTCCGCAAGTTCTTATTGGTAAGATGGACAATAAGTGTAATTTCTGTGGAGCACTCAAATTTAAAGGAGAAACACCCGGTTTATGTTGTTCCACCGGAAAAGTCAAGTTGCCCAACTACGACAAGTTACCAGAGCCATTAAACAGTCTGATGAATGGTGATCATCAAAAATCAAAGGAGTTTTTCAATCTTATACGGAAATACAATTCAAGCTTTCAAATGACTTCTTTTGGTACATCCGTGCCAATGAATAAAAACAAAGGGTTCATGCCAACTTTCTCCATACAAGGCCAAGTGTATCACAAAGGCGGTTCACTTCTTCCGCTGCCTCACGAAGATGCGAAATTCCTACAGATTTACTTTTTGGGTGATGAAGAAGCAGAAGCTCAACGTCGTTGCTCCATTATACCTGGGATCGATAAAAAATTAATCATATCACTTCAGAAGATGTTACATGAACACAATCACTACGTGAGGACATTCAAAACTGCATTAGACGAAAATATACAAGATGACACGAAAATAGTGATAAAAGCTGATAAAAAACCACACGCAGGACATGCCAGAGTTTTCAATGAACCAACAGTTAATGAAGTTGCCATTATCATTGCTGGAAATGACTTCGAAAACAGAGATATTGTCTTGAAGATGAGAAGCAATGAGCTTAAGAGAATCAGCGAAACGCACATATCTTATGATGCACTGCAATATCCGCTCATGTTTCCAAGAGGTGAAGACGGTTATGCAATAAACATTAGCCAAGTTATTCCCGGAACAAATAATACTGTCAGCAAAACTATATCAGCCATGTCTTACTACTCTTACCGTTTAATGGTGAGGCAAAATCAAATAAATCATCTTCTAATCTACCGGCAACTACTTCATCAGTATCTGGTGGATATGTATGCGAAAATGGAACATGAACGGCTGCTCTACATTCGCCTCAACCAAAAGAAACTTCGTGTCGATGAGTATATTCACTTAAGAGTCATCGAGCGAGGGCATACGAAGCGCCAAGTGGCCAAATAGCAAACTACGATTTCGTAGTTTTCGGATTTCGTCGAAAATACAATAGTATCAGGGGTACAAATTGAAAATGCGGGTTTGATAACAGATGGCGTTACTAACGCTATACGCATCAGGCAGTACTGTGACTATGTTCATGTCAAAGCTACGTCTTATAGCTTTAATTTTCAGTATGTGTCAATTTGTCGCAGTGTCAAATTCATAGTTTTTTTGAGCTCTCAATATGTCGAGTTTCGTGCCAACAAAACAGCATTTGCGGGAAGTTTTAATTTACTTCTTTAATTTGAAGAAAAGTGCTGCTGAAGCACATCGATTGGTCTCCGAGGCTTATCCGAGTCATGTTCCATCGGTTTCAACGTGCGAGAGATGGTTTGTGCGGTTTAGAAGTGGTGATTTTGACGTTGAGGACAAAGAGCGGCCGGGCCAAGTGAAAAAGTTTGAGAATGCTGAATTGGAGGCAATACTCAATGAAGACTCGTGTCAAACTCAACAAGAGCTCGCAGATTCATTGGGAGTGACACAACAAGCCATTTCCCATCGTATAAAAGCCCTCGGAATGATCCAAAAGCAAGGACATTGGGTGCCGTATGAGCTGAAGCCGAGTGACGTCGAGCGCCGTTTTTTTGCATGCGAACTGCTGCTCGAACGGCAAAAACGGAAGGGTTTTTTGCATCGCATTGTCACTGGTGATGAAAAGTGGATCCATTACGATAACCCGAAGCGCAAAAAATCATATGGTTACCCCGGCCATGCATCATCATCGACGGCCAAACCAAATATTCACGGCGCCAAGCTCATGCTCTGTATTTGGTGGGACCAGCTGGGTGTGGTGTATTATGAGCTATTGAAATCGAACGAAACCATCACAGGAGCACTATACCGAACTCAATTGATGCGTTTGAGCCGCGCACTCAAAGAAAAACGGCCACAATACGAGCAAAGACACGACAAAGTAATTTTGCAACATGACAACGCTCGGCCACATGTTGCAGCGCCGGTCAAAACATACCTACAAACGCTGAAATGGGAAGTCTTACCCCACCCGCCGTATAGCCCAGATATTGCTCCTTCCGATTACCACCTTTTCCGATCGATGACACATGGCCTAGCTGACCAGCGCTTCCATTCTTACGAAGAAGCCCAAAAATGGGTCGATGACTGGATAGCAGCCAAGCCGGCCGAATTTTTTCGCGACGGTATCCGTAAATTGCCAGAAAGATGGGAAAAAGTTGTGGCTAGCGATGGACAATACTTTGAATAATTCATTTGTTACCATTTTTTCAGAATAAACGTTCAAAAATAGAAAAAAATCCCGCATTTTCAATTTGTACTCCTGATATTATATAAAAAAACATTGAAAATGAATTCTTTCATTTATTATGATTTGCGGTCTGGTCCGTCTCTTCATGCAATTTTTTTCGCATAGACACAATAAATTATCGAAAATTCGTGGCAGCTGTCGTTAGCCATGACGCTTTTCTCGCGAACTCATTAATTCATTTAACTACAATTTTCACGCATATCTGCTACACTTCACTGGACCAGACCGCAAATCTTACCACTGCACTGCACTTAAACAAAAAAATTCTAACTTGTTTCATTGCAAATCCAAGCGATAATCCGAAAAGTACGAACGGATATGTCAAAGTCGTGTTCGCGGCCATATTGCAGTCTATGCTATCTAATTGTTAGTTCCAGCTCCCGACGGTAGATTCGCGATTCACGGTTGTCGGTATAAGCGGATAAGCGGGCGTGAAGGCATAAGCGTAAAGCGGGCCCCGAGACAAGACATTTTTTTATTCTGACTCAATGTTGCTGTAGAATCTATGTAGGTTTCTCGATTGAAAGTTTATTTACTGTACCCGGCCACATGGATCGGTGGGATACGACTCGGCGCAGAACCAACGATACTTGGGAGTTGGAGGCAGAGCTGCCAGAAAGCGGCCGCAGCAGCACAACGCACACAAGCGCACGCCCGTGTACGTGTGACCGCCCGAGCTCGTGAAGAATCGGACAATAGAAGGAGACAGATATATGACTGTCTGTCTCTTTCGCTCTCGCTCGGCTCGGGCTGCTCGCGCTGCTTCTGCTGCTAGTGCTCGGGCTGTCGCGCGATACATTTAACTCTGACTGAGACGAGCGCGTAACGTATGTTAATTTGCGGTCGATGATAATTCGAATCCACGCAGTGACAAATTTTTTTTTCAGTAATTATTGCATTTTACGATTAATTAATTATTGTTATTTTATATTTTACATAATTTTGCTATTTCTTGTTTTATTACGTATGTGATACGGGCCATGTTATACCTCATAAAAACCGTATCAGTACTATTGCTGCAAAGAATGGACTATAAAATGTAATGGTTGCTTAAAAAATTTGACAGAACGAGAACTCGAACTGTCATCGGCCGCGGATGAGAGATATAACGCGCACGCTTCACTGATTATCGTTGTTAAGCTGCATTAGCAAATTAAGATACACAAATTTGATTCAAAGCTTCTGAAAACTAAAAATATAACAGTTAATCCAACCAACCGCGTTAACGATTGTTGGAAGAATTACCAAAAGAACGCAATCCACTCTTGGCCAACGTGTACGTTATTTTCTTCTTTAGTATATATATATATGTTTGGCAATATACTTAATAATTTATTAACACGAATTAAATGAAAGCAACGTTATGTTCTTTTTAATTATATACATGCGTTTGTTATTATAATATCGCATAAATGTACGACGTACATGTTGTTGCTCGACGGAAACCGCGAGAACGTGGTGGTTTCTTCTTTTAATAATAGAACACCAATCTTTTAATTTCCTACTCAACAGTGTAAATATAACGTATATAAGTATCACGTATAACGTTGTGATTATAACGTATATGTAACATCACATTATCGAATAGGAAAGTATGAGATTGATGCTATTACTCTTATTTGATGTTCGCTGGAAATTGTAATGTATATATATATATTGAACTGGAATATATTCAAGTATCAATAAATGAAACAAACAATTATTTAATATTTTCTTACGTTAGTTCATAGAAACGCGAAAGTTATGCAAGAGCACGATAGAGTTCTCATTACTAACATTGAATAAAGCGTTCATACTTCACGTACTATATATAATTGCATCACTAGGTTAGACATGTGGGTTGAAGTCATGTTATTGATTTATAATCCGATGCGTTTTGTGAATATGTCAATTCACTTTATCTGAATTAGGATCAACCTGAATAAGTAAAGTAAAAAGAAATCTTCACGAAACGTCGGTTGCAAAAATCATGTACACACTGGTCCAACTCGGACGTCATACCTAGTTTTTAGGTGTATGTGTGTGCTTCGCCAATTATTCTTTTTTGCTTTAAATATTTTTTGATACATGTAATCAAATGCTGTTTCCAGCAAGAAATATTATATTTGTGTACGTTTTCATATATGAAAAAAATTAACAATTCTCAAAAAGCATTTTTAAAAACTAAGTTTGTATTGTTTAGTGTTTTTATAATTACGCTTTCTCCTCATAAGACTGCACATTATGAAATAGGAGATTCTTCTCCTACAAAAAGTAGCGTTTATTGCACATTCTTATTGAAAACATTTTCGCATGATATGCATTGCAACTAAGAGAAAAGTTGAAGATTGCGATTTCAAATATTTCGTTTTATATGTAAACATTTGATTTATAAAAAAATTAAATATCTTTTTAGCCAATATCTTTTTAGCATAAATGTATGTCACTAAACGTTACGAAATCTATACACTTCACGTTGCTCGATTTAGTTATATCGAGTGTCTATGGATGACAATAATAGGGTGTCCCTTATTTCTTGAATGAAACGTCGTGCTTCTTTTCATAGTAATCACGTAGTCCTAAGGTTGTTCCATGTTTTCTCGAAGTTGTTTCCTTGGATGTTTGTATAACGTTGCATGCGATTTTTGTGCAAGTTTATCGTAGGATATACATGCATAATTCTTCATGGTTCTTTCTTATGCTATTTCTTTTCTTGTTACATACATCCAATGAGATTATGCAGCTGTTTTGCTTGACAAAAGTGCTACAATAAATTAAATCGCACCAAAAATAGTGTATATCCTCACGTACAATATGTATGTATCTGTAATGTATCTTGATGTTGGCCTCGCTGTCTTACATTATGAACTGTATGTGCAAACTACATTTCATATAATCTGCGTGCAGGTTGTTGCAGTCTTTATTTTTGCGTAGTTATCCGTCTTCTTATGACAAATCCACACGGAGCGATGATTACAATTGTTAGTCTTCTTGGGCGCTTCAATTGAAATAATTTCCATTGTTACTCCCTCTTGTTTCTTGAAGAAACACCAATGCACAAATTGCGGATTGGGTGATAATAAGAATTATCTATACAAAAGTAATGAATGACACATTTCTACGTTGATTCTTGTAAGTTGTGCTAAGCGACAGTGCGAACAGATCCTCTTCTTTTAATTAACTCTTCAACTTCTATTGTTCATGCAGATAATATTATATATTCGATGTATCGTCTTGATAAAATGCTTACTCACCACTACATGAACGTTACAAACGCGCCCTGGCAACATATCAGCATCAACAACAAACATAATACTTTTTATGTGCATTATGTCGCATGCATCTCCCCATTGAAGCGAAGTTTGTCGAAGTAATAGAGTTTATTCCGTGATGCGGTCCAATAGTCGACAGAATATTTAATATCCTAGGCAATGCAACAATTATCGTTCATTTGTATGTTGTTGTATTCGTAGTGTCCGTATTAACGTTTTAAAAGGATAACAATAACGATGGCGATATACATTTTATTCGCTAAAAATATCTCAATAATTGTTTATAAACATAGAGAATTCTTCCAATTTCCTCTTACTTACAAAGCAGTTGTCGAAAAAGATTTATTAAACATCACATTTATAAATTATCATTTTTTTAAGAATATTGCTGATTTTATTTCATATAATGTTCACTTTTATGAGGGAAAATATTTATTTCAAAATAAGCTATTTAAAAAAAACGCTTGAGAAACGTTCAATTAAAAAGTGCTATATAACAAATTGTTTCATGTAGTTTTTTCATCACATTATTGCATTTTAAAATATGATATTTCTTGTTAGGAACAGTTTTTTTGCATTTTTCTTGAAATATTTTTAATATTTATAAGACGTATTATATAATTTATAATACTTGTGTGAACCATGAAAAAATGGTTTAGAAGTGAAACAATTCTTTAAGTATATATTTCAACAGTATTATTGTGCGTGGATATACAAAGTCCTGAAAAATACTAATCTCTAAATGTCATAAAAAAGTACTAGCCGGAATAGTTATTCTATACATTTATATTTAAATTAAGATACTGGCGTGCAAATATGTTATAATAATCTGTTTGTCATTTCTCATCAATATTGCCCATGCTTTTATGCCACAGACTGTAATGCAATGTACACCGAGAAACATTTGCATTTTCTAAATTAGAGCACCTATTGTATATTCTATAAGCTCTTTTATTATATATTCCTTCCAAGTAACGATATTTTTTGTAGAACTTAATGTTTATGGAATTTTCTTACTTTTAGTATGCACAACTTAATCACGAAAACTCAACTTCTGCAAGGAGAATTAATTGTTTAAATAGATTTCCATACACTTTATGTCAACAGTGCATATACCCAAGGAATACATCGCAGTCTAAATGACATCATTTTGACTTCAAATAATATAATTTTGACAGTTAAGTGTTTCTTAGGTATTCCTTGGGTATACGTTTAATGTTTGTTCTGTGTATTTTTTCTAAAAATGGCTTACAAAGTGGCTGGGTGCCTGAAGGAAAATTTGACTGATATGATAGCAACATTTTTCTATTATACTTTGTTTTTGAAATAGAAATATTCCTGCTCGAGTTTTATCTTTAGAACGCCTAACAGCTTATGATTTTTGGCTTATGAAATTTGACTCTAAAACTATTTTTTGAAAAAATATACTTCGTACACTTTTGTTTATCGTAATTACTTTTCTTTTTGTCAGGGAAGCTCCTAAAGGATAAATTAATCTTTTATTTTCAATATAATTCAGATCATTGTTTTACTATTTTGCAATTTGTTTCAGTGAAATAGTAATAAAACAGGATTTTATGTGGTTAAAAATAAACATGTCGTTCATGATCCTGAAAGAAGAAAATTCTGTTTTTATTGATAAAACTTTACACATCTTTGGAACAAAACATAATTTAAATGTTTCATTTGATACGCAGATCCTGAGACAATAAATATTCTCAACTTGTAAAATTGATCAATATAAACGTGAAAGATTGTAGTAAAGTTAATACCATGGATTGAACTGTCAAATATGAATATAGATCTCCTTTTTCAATATTGTTACTATCATACATAACGAGAACTGTACTGGTGGCTTTGATGAAGAATGAATAAGAACAGCAATTTGCGTTACCTGTCAATTTTACTGCAAAGATCATTTCTAAATTTAATTTCGACGATATGTGGAAGACAATCTTGCAGCGACACATATCAAGTAAAAATTCCATAAAACTCGATAAACCTTTTTTGTTAACTTATTGAAAACAAAAGGAAATTTAAAGTATTCTCAATGTTTATGAATGGCTTATTAATATACTTTTCAAGAGAAAAGAGATAAATGTATATAGACTCACCGTTATCCTTTTCAAATAAATGCAAACAGCACAACTTAAAACGAACGATCAATTATCGTTGGGTCATTTAAGATAATAATTCAGTCAAGTATTGGACTGCATTACAACGAAGTCAACTGCGTTACTTCGGCAGACTTCGCTTCTATGTACATTCTGCACATATATTGTAAAAAAATATATATACTAAAGAAGAAAATAACGTACACGTTGGCCAAGAGTGGATTGCGTTCTTTTGGTAATTCTTCCAACAATCGTTAACGCGGTTAGTTGGATTAACTGTCATATTTTTAGTTTTCAGAAGCTTTCAATCAAATGTGGGTATCTTAATTTGCTAATGCAGCTTAACAACGATAATCAGTGAAGCGTGCGCGTTATATCTCTCATCCGCGGCCGATGACAGTTCGAGTTCTCGTTGTGTTAAATTTTTTAAGCAACCATTACATTTTATAGTCCATTCTTTGCAGCAATAGTACTGATACGGTTCTTATGAGGTATAACAAGGCCCGTATCACATACGTATTAAAACAAGAAATAGCAAAATTATGTAAAATATAAAGTAACAATAATTAATTAATCGTAAAATGCAATGAGTACTGAAAAAAAATTTGTCACTGCGTGGATTCGAATTATCATCGACCGCAAATTAACATACGTTACGCGCTCGTCTCAGTCGGAGTTAAATGTATCGCGCGACAGCCCGAGCGCTAGCAGCAGTAGCAGCGCGAGCAGCCCGAAAGAGACAGACAGTCATATATCTGTCTCCTTCTATTGTCCGATGCTCCACGAGCTCGGGTGGTCACACGTACACGGGCGTGCGCTTGTGTGCGTCGTACTGCTGCGGCCGCTTTCTGGCAGCTCTTGTTGGAGGATCAATCAGGGCGACCAGGGCCCACATGTACCATGGCCCGCCACTGAAATCCTTACATCCTGCAATACCGATAACTGTTACTTTTCGCTGGATGCTTTGGTTGACACACTTGCCACAAGCGGCGCTAGCTATAATGTGTATTTTTTCCGCGAAAGGCGCTACCCTCGATTCCGAGTTGGTCACGTGTGCTCGATGACTCTTAAAGGATGCAGTAGCAAATGATGGAGTTGCTACAAATCACGGAAAGCTAGTGATACTTCCTTCAACATACACTGGGGGACCACGAAATATGCACGAATATGCCCAAGACGCAATTACATACGTTCGACATGGAGGTAAGCCATCTCTTTTCATTACTTACACATTGAATCCGAATTGCCAGGAAAATTTAATTAACGGCCAATTAAGAAGGGACCGTCACTATTTGGTTGCAAGAATTTTCCGACAAAAGGTAATTAAATTTGTAGATACACTTATTAGAGGTGAAGTCTTCGGAACCGTCAAGTACTGGCTTTACTCAATTGAATGGCAAACGAGAGGTCTGCCACACGCTCATATTTTAATATGTGTTGCGTTTTATTAAAGCAGAGCAGGATTGCAGGGTTATCAAATAATATAGACCGGATAAGTTTTAAGTGTATTTAATATATTGCAGCGTTGTGTCGTAATTGCGGCGTTACCTCGGGCAGTTCGGAGAGAATAGTACAAGTGTAAAAAGCTCATCAAAGAGTCGAAAAACATAGAGAGGCTAACTCGTAGCCTATAAAGACGCGCCGTCGACTCTTGCGCGCTCTGTTGGCATGCGACCCAACTAGTGCCTAGTTCTTACTTTCTAGCAATATGGTTATTGAAAGAATTAAATCCAAATCAAATCGATCAACTTATCTCAGCTGAAATCCCCAACCCACTTACCGATAAAAACCTATACGATATCGTTATGAAAAACATGGTGCACGGTTCGTGCGGTTCGTTGAATCCAAAGTCACCATGCATGAAGGATGGAAAGTGCACAAAGATGTTTCCGCGACCACTGATAAGCGAAACGCAAACAGCGACTGATGGTTATCCGCTCTACCGTCGCCGTAAGCCTGAAGATGGTGGATTTACAGCATACGTTAAATTAAGGTCAGGGCGTGAAACTCAAGAAGTTGAGCTTGACAATAGATGGATTGTCCCCTACAGTCCATTACTTTTGAAGATGTTTGATGCCCATATTAACGTTGAGTGTTGCAACTCAGTGAAATCGATCAAGTACATTCTCAAATATGTACACAAGGGCTCTGATCAAGGTGTATTTTCCGCTCAATCGTGTAACAATGGTGTGGATAAAATTGCTGAATATCAAGAAGGCTGGTATGTAAGTAGTAATGAAGCTGCGTGGCGTATTTTTGGATTTCTAATTCACGAACGCTACCCAACTGTGATGCACCTTGATGTACATTTGGAGAATGGCCAGAGAGTTTACTTTAATGAAAACAATCTAGAAGAGCGCCTAGCAAATCCACCAAAAACTACTTTAACAGAATTCTTTGAACTGTGCAAAAGAGACGACTTTGCAAAGACATTGCTATATTTTGAAGTGCCGCAATACTTTACGTGGGACAAATCGAAAAAGTCTTCAATCGTCAGAAACAAGGCTCAATTGTAGAAGGACATGGCGGCGTCCGTTCTGGTGACGCACTTGGTCGCGTCTATACAGTCCATTTGAGGAACTTAGAATGTTACTACATACGAATGCTTCTTCATAAGATCAAGGGACCTACAAGTTTTAATGATTTACGGGCTGTAAATGGAGATTTATGTGAGACATATCAGGCTGCATGTTTGGCTATGGGGCTCTTAGAGAATGACAACCAGTGGGATGAGTCATTGAACGAAACGAAAGAATCAGATTCACCTTCAAAAATTCGAACTCTTTTTGCTATCTTACTCTCATGCTGCGAGGTGTCCAATCCAAAAGCTCTGTGGAAAAAATACAAGGACTGCATGTCTGAAGATATTCTGCGACGTCTGCAACGAGAAAATCCCAATCTGAACTTAGATTTCACAGATGAAATATACAACGAAGCACTGATAATGATCGAAGACAAAGTTATTGATATGTCAGGAAAACTTTTATCATTATTTGGAATTCCAAGCCCATCGCGTAAAACAACAGACAGCTTGAATAGAGAGATGTTGCGTGAGCTTTCATATGACACTGACAAAATGAACAGATACGTCGAAATAAATAAACCACTTATGAATGCAGAGCAACGAGAAATTTATAATGAAATCTTTCAGCGTTTGGTTGACAAAAAAGGTGGCATAATTTTCATAGATGCACCTGGCGGAACTGGCAAAACTTTCCTTATCAACTTAATACTTGCTAGAATCAGAGGAGATAAGAAAATTGCACTCGCAATGGCCTCTTCAGGCATCGCTTCTACCCTGATGGCTGGCGGTCGGACAGCTCATGCTACACTATCGCTTCCAATTAACCTCATACACAACGAGACGCCAGTATGCGGAATTAAGAAAGAAACTGGAAAAGCGGAGGTATTAAAAGAATGTAAGGCGATTTTATGGGATGAAGTAGCAATGATGCATAAACATGGGTTGGAAGCTTTAAATCGATCACTGCAAGACATTCGCGAAAATAATAACATTATAGGTGGATTGTTAGTTATCCTTGCTGGAGATTTTCGTCAAACACTGCCAGTCATTCCTAGAGGTAATATGTACGACGAGATAAAAGCCTGTATCAAATCATCGCAACTGTGGAGATTTGTAAAAAACATAAAGCTCCAAGCAAACATGCGGGTAAAACAATCAAATGGATTCGAATCACTGCAATTTTCCAGGTATCTGCTGAGTGTTGGCAACGGAAAAGAAGAATTGGATGTGGAAACTGGAAAAATCAAATTGAATAAAGATTTTTGCAACACATGTCAAAACATTAAAATTCTGACTGATCACGTGTATCCAAATCTAACACAACACATTGTAGATCACGGTTGGCTTCAAGAACGAGCAATACTTGCACCAATTAATGCTAAAGTCGACGAAATCAATTTCACCATTCAAGAAATGATTCCAGTTGGATCGAAGTCATTTTACTCAATTGACAAGATGGTACACGAAGAAGAGGCCACCAGTTATCCAGTTGAGTTCTTAAATACGCTCAATCCAAGTGGCATACCACAACTTAAAATCACACTCAAGATTGGAAGCCCTTTTATGTTGTTAAGGAATTTGGATCTTTCAAAACTATGCAATGGAACGCGTTTGGTTGTGAAGGCGATGAACACGTATATAATTGAGGCAACAATTTTGGTTGGACAATTTAAAAGGGAAAATGTGTTCATTCCCAGAATTCCAATTATTCCCAATGATCTACCTTTTCAATTCAAACGCCTTCAGTTCCCGATTCGTCTTGCGTTCGCTATAACGATCAATAAATCCCAAGGGCAGTCACGCAATGTGGTAGGAATTGATTTAAGGGATGAATGCTTCAGTCATGGACAATTATACGTAGTAATGTCACGGGCGGAGACACCTAAAAACTTATATGTGCTGGCAGATGAAAATAAGTCAACAAAAAATATTGTTTATACACAGGTGTTGAAGGATTGACTTTGGTAAACTATACTTCAATGATAATGTTTAAACGTTTATTAAATACAAATTCTATTTGAAAATCATAGCTTTTGGTTTTATTTAAGGTAACGATACTAAAAATAAACCTGGGTTAAGCCGGGTACGATACTAGTAACAAATAAATATTATCACTTATACTTGCTTTTAAATAACGATTTTTTAATTATTTTTCATTACATACTGCTTACCAAGCTCCGCTGCTTCGCTGCTCTCTCTCTCTCTCTCTTGAGCCAATTTTATAGTGAAATATAAGTCTATAATAAGGATAAAACTATTACGAAATGTGCGGTTGTGTGTGATGAGCATTTAGAACGATAGATGATTCTGATAGCTATCGAGATCGCGGTATTGTGAACAATTTTAGATATTGAAGTTCGTGTGAAAGTGGTGACGGCGACCATTCTCGTTGCCACGGTGACACGACAATAGCGCATACCACGGCATTAGTGCGAACACGGACGAAATGGATAGCACGACTGAGTACGATGAATATCGTTGCTCAGCGTGCAAAAAAGCTATAAAAAGCCAGGTAGTGCGATACAAGACGGGCCCGAAACTGTTTTATCATCCGGGATGAGTGTGTAAACATAAGGTGTACGATAAAAACAGAGAACTAGTGCAATGTAATGGTCCATTCGATAAATTCGTAGTTGACGAAAGCCAGAGGACGTTGACACCTGGTGCAGGTAACAGCAGAGATCGATCGGGTTCGACTGGATCATTTACTGGAAGCAGAGGTATTAGCACGACGGCAAATATCGAAGGAAAAATAGACTGGTTGGTGAAAAATGTGAAAGAAATAAAGGACGAAGTTGCATGCAAGAATGAAGTTAGGGTGATAATTAAGGAAATAGTACAAGAAGAATTGGAGGGCATGAAGATCGAAATGGAAGAAATAAAAAAGATGATACAAGGACGAGTTCTAGGTACAACAAGGGAAGTAACAAGAACCTATAGTGGAGCAGTCAAAGAAAAGAAAAAGGAGACGGTTATTGTTGGAAAATCAGCTGGCGCACGGCGATCGATAATCGTCGTGCGCCTACCTGTTGCGCTGCTTTGCTACACGGTGTTCGGTTGAGTCGAAGACAGCCGAAGCATGGGCTTCGCGAAGCCGAGGATGTGCCTCACTGGCACGCCGCGTCAAGCGAGAGGGTGTCTCTCTCGCTTGACTTCGGTTTCGCTCACCGGCTGTCTCGCTCAACTGACTCCAGCGCCCAACGAACCTTTCATACTCGCAGCCATCTTGAGAATTGGGCACTTTTGCGACACACATCCACTGGACAGCACGCGCATCCATAGGACTCTTACGCATATTTCTCGGACATTATTCATCTGATTTGCTCAACTTCACGCTCATCAGGACTCATTGCTCAAGGTAAGAGTGCTCTGGCATAATTACGTCATTAATTCACTGTCAGAGAGGAGAAAATGGTACATCAGCACTTGGTCTCACTCGTGGCGTGCGTTGCAGCACAAGCTGTACCACGTTCTCCTCATGTCGTTTTGCCGGCTTAATTAATATAATTAAGCATGTGCTTCATATTCACTGTGTTTTCCCCCAGTAAATCTGCTGGGAGAGTACTGTGAATATTCTTTGCTCAACCGTACAGCCTCAGTCTCTGTTTGCAGTGTGCTACGCAGTGCTGATTGCGTAGCTGGTCGCACACAAAATCACTGTACTCAGGCACGGGTTTTGTACATCTTCTCATTAATTCGCTGCAATCACTCTGCAATACAGTGCTGAGTGGTTGCAGTGAATTACGCACAAGGTTTAATACTCAATGGCATCGGCGTGTCGTGCTGCGTAGCTGTTGCTACGTTGTACGCACCGCTATCTCAAATTCACATTCAGCACACAATTGAGATAATTGTGTGCTGCGCACATTACAACATTCAAAACTCAATTGGTTGATTTATTGTTATAATTTGCATGTTTTTTCTAAATATCTATTTTGGATTGTTGTCGAAATCAAATTAATTTGAGTGTTAATTTCACTTATAATGTCTACGTACTTGTGTATAAAGATTGTATTTCTACAATAAAAGAGGAAGGTAGCAAACCGCTTCCTCAATATAACATCTCGGTGTCTGGTTTTCATTTCCTCTTGCCTCGAGTGAGTTTTCATCGTGTTCCGATATATTCACAGGTCGGTCAAGGTACATCCGGAAGGAAAATCTCAACAGTTATAATTATTAAGCCTAACGAACAACAAGAAAGTGAGGCCACGAAAAAGAAGATCAAAGAAAAGATAGACATAAAAAACATGGCTGTGGGAGTAACAAGGTTAAAGAAAGGCAGTAATGGAACTGTGATTTTGGGCTGTGAAACGACTGAAGAAATAGAAAAGCTAAAGACCATAGTACAAGAGAAAATGGATGAGGGATTTAAAGTTATGGAAACAAAGCAACAAAAACCAAAAATTAAGATCGTTAACATGGAAGTGGACGAACTAGAACTGGCGGATGATGAGCTGGTTGAAACAATAAAGAAACAGAATGCAATGGAAGAAAAGGAAGGAAGGGAAATGAAAATTGTTAAAAGAATAAACAAAGAAGAGAGACACGAAGGATCAGTAATAATGATAGTGGATGAAGGAACCCACCAAGAGATACTGAACAAAGGTAAGATCAGCGTGGGCTGGAGAAAATGTCCGGTTTACAACCACGTCAATGTGAAGCGATGCTATAAATGTGCGGGAAATCACGAAACGAGTAAATGTACAGCGACGAAAAACAAGTGCATAAACTGCATGTTTAAAAACCAAGCATACAACTTAGAGATAAACATGGAACATGATGCATTAGATCGGGAATGCCCAACGTACAAAAGAGCAATCCAAGAAGAGAAGAGGACAGCAGGATGGGACGATTAGCAAGTACTGAAGGAGGAAATGCTATGATATACAAATGCACAAAGTCTAATAGCACATAAGGATGAAATACGATACCAAATAGTGGATAAAATAAAACCCGCATTCATAGCGTTATCAGAGACCAGAGTGACAGCTGAAATTGGTGACAGTGAAGTGTATATGCCGGGCTATGGTGCAGTCAGATGTGATGCGGAGAATAGGAATACAGGTAGTGCAAACTTATACATAAGAGATGATATTAAATATGATATGATACCAATAAATAAAATAGAATCAAACTGCTGGTGTGCTGGAATAGAGGTCAAGAACAAACATTATAAAGGAGTGATAGTAATTGTGTATCATTCGCCAAGTGCGTCGGATGCTGAATTTATAAGACACATAGAAAACATAACTGAGGAACTAACAATAAAAGGAGACTGTTTGATAATAGGTGATTTTAATATAGATGTCACGGTAGAATCGTTCTACAAAAAGAGGTTGATAACAGGAATGCTGAGTCTAGAAATGAAGCAATACGTTAATAAACCAACAAGAATAACGCAAGACAGTCGAACTACTATCGATTTATTATTTGCTAATAGGTGTGCACAAGTGCAGGTAGAACATGAGCCAAAGATAACGAATCATGCATGGATAAAAGTCATATTAGGTAACAGGAAGGAAAGGAATGAGTATAGAGAATATAAAACAAGAAACTATAGTAAAATTGATGTGAAGGAATTTACACGGATGTTGAGCATTACCACAAGACAAGTTCAAGAGGTAGAAGTAAGCCAAAGAGCAAGGATGCTCGTTGATAACATAGTGGGTGCACTAGATAGGTTTGCACCCAGAAAAATAGTAAAGATTCCAAGCGTATGGGAAGGAAAAAAATGATATTCAGAAGACATAATAGTAGCTGCAAGAAGAAGAGATAAGGCATACGGAGTAGCAATTACTACTGGTTTGGAGGAGCATTGGCAGCAATTTAATGTAGAAAGGAATGTGGTAGTTAAATTAATAAGAGAAAAGAAGAAGGAATATTATGAAAAGATGATAGACGATAATAAGAAGGATCCGACAAAAATGTGGAAAACGTTAAAAGAAGTAATTAAAGGAGAACCAATGGGTACTAGAGAAGTGGAGAATATAGATTTTGAGATATTGAATGACATGATGGGAGGTAGTATAGCTGATAAATTTAATGTGTTCTATGTGCAAAGTGTAAAGAATATAGTTAATTCAATACAACGGGATACGTCTGGAAGTCCGAACCGAAGAAGAATTATAACAGGGATAAGGATGGACAATAAAAGTGTAATGGAAAACTTCAATCATATTGAAATAAAGGATCTAGAGAAGATAGTGATGGGACTCCCGAAAAAGAAGGGAACGGAAGAAGGAATATCAAGTGATATACTAAAAATGGCATTCAGTGCAATAAAAGAGGAATTTGTGGAAATAATAATTGGATCCCTACAGGAGGGATGTTGCCCGGACAGCTGGAAAACTTCTACAATTATACCGATCCCAAAAATAAACAAAGCCATAAAAGCAAGTCATTACAGACCAATTAATATGTTGCCATTATACGAAAAGGTGCTCGAATTAGTAGTAAAAAAATCAAATTGAAAAATATTTAGAAACCAATGACATCATAACGGAGCATCAGTTAGGATTTAGGTGAAATTATTATTATTATTCGTGTGAAATGGCGATTCAAACTGTTGTAGATGAATGGAAAGTGTACATTAGTGAAGGAAAAATGGTAGGAGTAATATTCATGGATTTAAAACGAGCGTTTGAGACAATCGACAGGGATATATTATTAGACAAATTATACCAATATGGAATTAGAGACAGGGTATTAGATTAGTTCAGAAAGTACTTAAGAAATAGAACACAGCAAGTTCGATTCAATGATAAATGGTCTGAAGTTATTCCCAACGAATATGGGGTACCGCAGGGGTCAATACTAGGGCCGTTGCTGTTTATTATATATATAAATGATATAGTTAATTTGTGTCCAGAGGAATGTGCAATAAAAATGTTTGCTGATGACACAGTGATATATGTACCTGGAAAAAGCAGCGCTGAAGTGGAGAGAAAGATGGATATGTTATTGAGTATAGTAGAAGAGTGGATGGAAAGAAATAAATTAAGAATGAATGTAGAGAAAACAAAATATATGATTGTCAGCAGTGTAAGGAAAGTCGTGAGTAGGAATATTGTACTGAAGTGTTTGGATGGAACGAAACTTGAGAAAGTAGAGTCAATCAAATATTTGGGTATCATTATTGATGACAAGCTACGATTCGAAGACCACTGTGAGTATATGTTTAAAAAAATAGGGAAAAAAACGAGCTTTCTAAACAGAATGGGGAATTATGTATCTACGTATACGCGATGTGTGATATATAAAGCAATCATAGCACCTCACTTTGAGTATTGTGCAACACTGTTAGTAGTTATGAGTGAAACAGTGTTGAAGAAACTGCAGATCGCGCAGAACATAGCAATGAGGATTATATTACAATGCAACCGCTATACGAAAGTAGAAGATATGCTGAGCGCGGTACAATTTATGTCCATAAGGCAAAGAATGTACTAAAGGGTGGTTAAATTTTAAGGGCCGATGTTGATTTTGAATAAAACACAAATTATTTAGGAAATTATTGTCAATTCTTTTTATTATGATAATATGGTATGGTTCAATTATGTATGGAACAAAATATCGGCCAAATGGCCGCCGCGACCTCTGCGGCACACCTCCATCCGATGGTCCAAATTTTCGATGACGCTTAGGCATAATTGAGGTTCTATGCCGTTAATGTGCCGAATTATCTCATCCTTTAGCTCTTGAATTGTTGCTGGCTTATCGACGTACACCTTTTCTTTCAAATAACCCCAAAGAAAGAAGTCCAACGGTGTCAAATCACATGATCTTGGCGGCCAATTGACATCGCCACCACGTGAGATAACACGGCCATTGAATTTGTCGCGCAAAAGAGCCATAGTTTCGTTAGCTGTGTGGCAAGTGGCACCGTCCTGTTGAAACCACATATCGCCCACATCCATATCTTCCAATTCGGGCCATAAAAAGTTCGTTATCGTCACACGATAGCGAACACCATTCACAGTAACTGCCTGACCGGCCTCATTTTGGAAAAAATACGGCCCGATGATGCCGCCAGCCCATAAACCGCACCAAACAGTCACTCTTTGTGGGTGCATTGGTTTTTCGACAATCACTCTTGGATTATGATTCGCCCAAATGCGGCAATTCTGCTTATTGACGAATCCACTGAGGTGAAAATGTGCCTCATCACTGAAGATGATTTTCTTCGAAAATTGATCATCCACTGTTGCCATTTCTTGCCACCATTCTGACCATTGACGACGTTTGGAATGGTCAAGAGGCTTTAGTTCTTGTGTCAATTGCACCTTATAAGCGTGTAAATGCAAGTCTTTATGCATAATGTTCATCAACGATGAGCGTGAGAGGTGCAATTGTTGGGCACGACGACGAGAGTTGAGGTGGACGGCTCTTCAGCCACACTATCGCGAACAGCAGCAATATTTTCTGCAGTACGAGCTGTACGAGCATGCACTGGTGTTTTAATATCTCCTACAGACCCGGTTTGCTCAAATTTTTGCACGATTTTTCCGATTGTACGCACATTTGGACGATTAAATTGACCGAAAAAATCACGAAGTGCACGATATGCATTTTGATTTGAACGCCCATTTTCATAATAAGCCTGAATAACTTTAACGCGTTGCTCGATTGTGTATCTTTCCATGGTTCAAATTGAGTTAGTCTGAAATTGAGAAATGTCAAATGAAATGCAGAAAAAAACTTGACGTTTAGGTGGTTCACATTCAACATCGGCCCTTACAATTTAACCACCCTTTATGAA